>PNEQ01086445.1:27276-55945 GCA_003012365.1 Medauroidea extradentata | reverse complement strand
AAAACAAATTGATCATTCCTTCTACGCATAATCAATAAAAAAATATATTATCATGCATTTCAAGGTGAAACTTACATATACGAAAGTAACACCATAAATGTTAATAAATTAAAACAAAAAAAAAAGAGAAAAAAAGAATCTAACTCGCAGTCGAGCATGTGTAAAAGCTAAAACATGATAAAAAAAACTTAAAATTTATAAAACTGGTTAAAAAAATACTATTGGTCATACAAACAAAAAGTGTTAGGTTAAAGAAATAGACGGAGACAAGGTTAGATATGTAACATGGTAGGAGGTCAGGTTAGGTTAAGTTATGATTTCAGCATTAAAAACTTTAAATAAATGGCCTAGCCGTAACTTAAATTCTACCAAGCCCTGACAAACCAAAGCAAGAATAACTTATTACAAGAATTAGAAGAAGACATTTATTACTAGAGGTAAAATAATACAACCCTACACTACTTATAAACACCTTACAGAAAAAAAATATTCTAGGACCTACACGAGTGGAACATATTCAATGACTTACGAGAATGCAACATACTAGAAGAATTCCTAGCAGTGTACTATGATACAAGACAGACATACAAGGAAAAATAAGTGTTAGGTTAAAGGAAGAACAGAAACAAGGCTAGAAGTGTAACTTGTTAGAAGGATAGGTCAGGTTAAGTTAGGTTAGGTGCGGTAGCGCTCTTAATGGCGATACTTGAAAACAGAGACGGACTAAACCAGTAGTACATACAACACCAATGCTATCTAGCAGACGGCACTAGAACCAATACGACTGGTATAGCTACTAGCTCTTCTGGTGGAAAGACTCAGCACCAAAGTCTTAATAATTAACGCCATCTAGGAGACGATCGGTAACTACTGGCAGCCCTACCTAGAGGACAACAATAAAACTAATTTAAAAAAAACAAGATAGAAGGTTAAGCCAATGAGGGTAGCTAGGTATCAAGACAACGGACATTAACCAAGTTGGTGGGTAGACCGTACACAAATAATTACGAGACACATGCTGAACAGATCCCGGATCCCGCTCCTAGGCTCCTGCAATAGATACGGCTATACTACACTACTGTTATTTCATTTCAGGATTCAATTTATTTTGATTACAGTAGTATGAACACTTTGAGTTTTTTATGCCCCTATGTGTAAACTGAGTAAATAAATGGCGAGGAAAATGTTGTCAAACGTAATGTCTACAAAATAAACTCTATTACTCAGGAAACTGGTTTACACGGGGAAATATCGACTGTTTACTAGACTTCAGTACACCATTTCTGTACCGACGTTATTCTTTCGTTATCAGCGTGTCGTCATCCACCCGGGCAAATGATAACACTGGTACGTCGCTACTTGAGTATTTGTGATTTGTCTTCAGTGGACGAAGCATGGCCGTGTTCCAAGGCGAGCTACAGTAGATCAGACTATACACATTAGTCTCCCAGCACGTCACACCTAATGAATGTGTATTGTGTTGCAGAGGTGTATTACTGCAGAATCACTGCATTACTGCATGTACGTTACTAGCAGAAAAGTTCACCTGCCTGACCTCTCGAATGTTCCACACACAGCTCAAAGTTATGTATAGTCATTGCTGGAGCCACGGAAATCTCGCGGGTTCTACGACCGGCCGACTGGACTCCGCATACCTGTGGACACACTGTCCTCAGCTACAAATACATTACCTCCTTTTTGTAGTGAGTTGCCAGTTGTGGATGTGACAAGGTAGCGCGGGCGTCAGTAAATATTCCCATGCAGAGTTTCTATTGGTACACAGTCGTCAAGAAAGAGGTTCCGTAACAATGACCCAACCACAAAAATAATTACCATTACATGAGTTTGAAATCTAACGTCTTCCCGAGAGAATTCACGATATTTCCGGGCCTACAGTCTTTGCTTAGCAGCGCATGCGTTGGAACACTCCAGTCTCCTCTGTTCGACTTTAAACATCTACATTACCATCCTCTAGTCATGCAAGGGGCGGATCACTTCATTGTTTTGCAAAATACGGTTACACGAGAAAGACATCAGTTTTTCCACTATCTCTACTAGTGTCTAGTGACATGATAAAGTCCCGTTTTCGTTTCAACAAGAGCTAGAGACTTCCACATGTATAACTTGACTCATTTGAAACATGGAGGGCGGTGAGTCAAAAATAAAGAAGCAACTAAATTCAGACACTAGCATGTGGTATCACTGTATTAGAGAGCAGCTACTATCTACTTCAGTTCACAAATGTTCTTGACAGATAATGTGCAGGTCAGTGCATCCGTGATTTTTTCCGGTCTGTATTCATGTTTGATTAAGTTACTAGATTATCATATCTCATACGCGTTTTTTTGTTGGGGCTCTAACTGTAGATCTAAGACGTTAGGTGTCACTAGCACCGTGTTAAATTAGAAATGCCTCATCACTAGATATTTATGAAATGCAGCAGGCAGCAGATGCCCATTAGCTGCTTGCTGTTAAAGTGATAGGTGTGTATTATTTACGTTTTTACTATTGGCTCAGATACTTCCAGGAGATGTCAAATAAGTCGAAGGTCAATTGCGAAAGTGACGCAAACACACAGTTGTTGGAATTCTAGCTTGTGCCAAAATGAAAACGCGAATTTGTCAGGTATCTACTCATCACAGAGAAATTTTGGCCAATAACCAGTGGAAGAATGCGCATGATCATGATCGTTATAACAGTTTATCTTGCGCAAGAATATATTGGCGAAAACGGGGATTACTGCAATGAAACATCGGAATCAGCGAAAATGTTAATAGGCTTTGCCAACGGTAATTCACTGATTGCGGAGAAATAGGGACAGGAATATTTCGCAAGTTTAATGACCTGCATCCTATAATCCACTCTCCTGTGTATACCCAGGCCCTTACCATTCGCCCACTAGCTGCTACTCACTGGAATAACAGACAATGAACCACTAGACGAGGCTTGAGTATACGTAAGCCATGTCAGTTGAAATCGCGAAATTTTTCCTTTCCCTACGTATTGCAGAAACATCAAGGATTTGAAAGTCATTATAGAAGGAAAACTATTTGTGATCGAGCGTCTCATTGAAACTGGTGAAATATTTAAGACGCCGTTGTTTTGTAACATTGAATTCAGCGTGTGAGGTTACTTCAAAAGAATGCCTCACACTAGTAAAGTGTTTGATCAAAAATATGACGGAAGTTTACTGATTTTATCTATTTGTCTATCGTTATTGACTTTCTAAGTTCCACTAGTTTCAATAAATGGGGCCACGATTATGAGACGAAAAGATTTTTTTCGCCATTTGGTTTCAATACTCAATTACTATGTTTATAGAAATAACTCAATCCGGATTGAACTAGGAGTGTACTGAAGAATATAGATTCAAATTTTACTTTAAGCACGTTCCTACTGGACTGAAGTAGGAGTGGAGTGAGTAATCCAGACCAGTCGGCGAGGTGGACTGTGAGTGTAGAATCTGGATTGAAACATCCACTTTAAACACCCATCAGACCGAACTGAACGAAAACGAAGCAGTTGCCACATTGAATCGTTTCTTTGGTTACGTAAACGGTTAGAATCGTCCTGGGCTAGCTAAATAAAACTGTTTCATGTTATAAAATAATTGGAAGTGCCAAATACATCAAAATAAATATCTCGACACCTAAATTCAAACAAATTATCAAACAAATATTCGCCTTTTGCTTTTTTTATGTCAGTCATTTGTTCAGTAGTTTAGTGTTGTGCAAAGAGATGTCTCTAGACATGGATTCAGTCCATGTTTACGTGTCAATCTGGATCGAAAATTTTACTATAAACGCATTTCAGTTCACTTTCAATGCAGGTTCGCTCCATGTTGAAGCCAGTCCAAGTTCAGTCCAGTCTGGAATTTTACTATAAAAGCACCGCATGTTTTCATCTGCAGCCCTGCTTCATGGCCAGTGATTGGATGTTCTTAACTTTGAATTGTCTTCAGGTTCTATTAACAAATCTCAGAGGTGTGGTGTAGTAATAACATTGGTCTAATGAATTCAACAAATATACGTTGCCAATAACCATGGAGCGACGCTGAAGCTGTGCGCATAAGGCATTGAAACAAAATACTGCAGCTGTGCACACAAGGCATTGAAACAAAATACTGCAGCTGTGCGCTTAAGACTTTGAAACAAAATACTGCAGCTATGAGCACAAGGCATTGAAACAAAATACTGCAGAAATATTTACGCGATGAACTAGTGATTAGATCAACAAATATGTCCAGCGTTGAACGATGTACCATGCCATCTTCATGGGTCGTTTCAAAACGTAACCGCCCACACCGAGTGAGGTGGCGCAACGGTAACAACTTGGACATGCATTCGGGAGGACCCGGGTTTGATCCCCTACAACGGCCATCCTAAGTAGGTTTTTTCATGGTTTTCCGAAATCACTCCAGTCGAATGTTGGTACGGTTGCTTAACAAAGGTCATGGGCGACTCTTGTCCAAACTCCTGTCATTGTACCAAGTTGTGTGCCGCCGTCCCTAGCTGTCGACGAGACGTAAAGTCCACTTACATTATCACAGTATCCGGCCAGATATCGGGTATCTCGTCTTCAAGAAGCGGTGGGTCGAAGCGTGACCAAACGGGTGTTTGTGTTTGTTGAAACATGTAAAAGAAATAAGCAGGTGGGGAGACTTCTCGGAGAGCCACAGTAATGCCCTTGCCAACAGCTGAGTTTTACGGCCACCAGCCTGAGATGAACTTGCCCGCGGGGATGAAGGGAAGGAAAAGAGCGTGCCAATATTCATAAAGTTAAATAAACGCGAGCCCCTGGGCCGTCTAAATGGGTTTTCAGCTGGTGAGGGCCGCGCACAATGAAACAACCGCTTCACCCCGGGAGATCTGAAGATGAGGACTGCGTCTTCTATACAGGATGCTATAGGCACGAACTAAAGGGGCGAGTAGAGCACAATCAGGCAAGCAAATAGCCCTAAACATAGATACGGAAACCAATGGTTTCCCAGTTACGGTGGATTACGACTGAGGACATGAACACCTCATTGTTCATAGAGTCCCTGAGGTTCCAAACTGCAGATATGCACTTGAGGACCTAGTGAACACTCTCCTGTCTATATGAAAGTATGCTTCGTGATACAATGGCGCTGCCTCCAATGCATTGCCATTAGCACGCCTGTACATAAAGTGGATGTCAGGCATTTTTCTATTTTAAAATATGTGTAGAGCCATAGCAACTACTTCAAATGCTACTGTGGGAACTGGTACATGGAACATAACGCAACAGTGTTGTATCGTTGGCATAATTACACATGTATATACATAGTATCAGAAAAAATTGGTTTCCTGACATTTAAGATTATTTGCTTGTTTCAGTGCACTCTGCTCGCCTCCTTTCTTTTGTATATAGCAGTCAAACATCTTACATCTTGTATATGTGCCGCACGGCATGTTTAACAATTTAGAATAGATACTGTTGCAAAAATGGCACTGAAATATTCAATTTAGAAATATACAATTATTTCAAATAAAAACAACAAAAACTAGTATGAATATTTTTTTATTATTAAAGGTACTAATTTCCGTGCAACTTGTCAAACTGTGCATTTATAAAACGTTGAACTTCCCGTGCAGCAGCTACACGCACACACACACGCCATGTTCACTAAATACTCGCCGTCAAGTCCGGAGAACCTGGGTTCGATTCCCGGCCCAAACCCATCCTGATTTCCTTAATCAGTGATTTCCCAAACATTTTTCCAGGCAAACGTTACAAGCGTTACTTAAGGCTAGGTACTCACAATAGTGCAATGATTTCAAAACTTTCTTTCTTACTGGAATGCTTTGAAAAAATTCAATATTGTAAGCATTGATACCATAGTGTACACAATTATATTTAGAAGTTTGCAAAATAATACACCTTTCGTTGGCAAAATATAATTTTGACTGATAATGACTCATTTCCACAACAAAATTTGTGATGCTTTGGAAGAAAATATCCGGAAAACTATGTGGGTTGTTGGTGTCAAAAAATTTAGGTACAGATTATGATATTATTCGTGACAAATGTATGAAGGGATGTTTCGATTGAAAAGTTATGCTACTTTCAAAAAATATTTTCAAAATAGCAGCAAAACTACAGGACGTTTCCTTAACATAGGTAGTAGACAAATCCTTTCTCAGTTCCTCCTATTGTGTCAAGTTGTGTGTCGCAATCTCTAATAGCCTCGCTGTCGACGAGAAAATAAATTCTCAAGTCCGATCTCTTTCGTATTCGGGAACCACTTCACAACATTTGAAGTAATCGTAATACATTGTTACTCTAGGAAAAAAACCACGGTGACCAAAATGTCTCAGTCTTCTTCAGCTTCAGAACAACTACCGAAGATTTCCGACAAAACGATAGCCGTCGATAGTTTTTTTTCTGAGAAAAATAGGCCTAGTTACCATACCTTTTTCTTGCTATTATTTCCAAATCTGAAATTACTAATTGTGATCTTGGTGATATATGCAGCCTTCGTGTGTGGTACATTAAGAACGATAAAAAGTGGTCGTAGGAACCAAACTTTCACATCATCTGGGACCCGAATGCTGACGAAAACGGTGTACTTCGCTGGAGTTACTCTGAGGAAGAAATGTCCCTATGATCAAGTATATTTCCTTACTCACAACCTTACAATACAGGCTGGAAAGTCGCCTTTGCAAAGTAATAATTACCTAACTTGCCTAGAAATATAAACACGACTGCATGACATGATAATACCAATATATTTTTGGACTAGGTGTATTTAGCACAGCAATATTCTTCTACCTCAATAAAAAAGTTCCTTCAGTTAGGCTACTGAAACAATACAGCAATTTCCGCAAAAACTTCAACTGCAATAAACATAACTGTCAGGTGTTATTATTGGATTGCCCAGTTTTCTGATTAATGCTATTGCTCCAAACTGTACCATGTCCAAAGAATACCTTAGTTTTTAAAAAGGATATCGCTAACCATAAGTTGTTCTGTATAATAAACAATATAGCATCAGAAATTTACGCAAATGTTTCCGAAGATTGCATATTTTTCTAGTTCAGGTTAATGGCTAATGTTGTACAAGATAAATGGCTTTGTCTAAATAATATTTACTTAGGATTCGATCCACTAAATTAATTTAATTTATTTTCGTGTATGTTTTTTTTTTTTTTAATTGTGTCAAACAGCATGAGCTTCGTATTATTCTGATTGCTTCTAACTGTTTCAGCCATAGTCAATCCTACTCAACTCCATCGCAAATGCATTTTCGTAATGTGAACAGTATTTTAAGTCTAGTCGATAATTGCCATATTTTTTTATATCTTAGGTAGTTGGCACATTTGCCAGGGCCTTTCTCCCTGCACTCCTTGAAGGAATGGCATGTGAGGCCACATTTTGAAAAGACTGTATCATTTTGGTATTTGCTTGAGATACGCCCATACCTTTGACACATAGCACCACGATGGGGCAAAACAGTCACAATCTTGCTGGATTTATATTCCATGTAAATTCTGTCGTTCTTTGTGTGTATTTTGATTGTTGTAGCGTCACATTAGAGGACAACATTCATAGTATCCGTGTCCTTTCTTCCAATTTTGTGACTGTTCTTCTTCCTTCGCTTGAATATCTATGTGGTAATTTAACTTAGCGTTAAGTTTTGCCTGTATGTATTTTAAATTAGTCCTTCATTGTCGTATTTGCTTGCTACATCGAACAAATTATCTTTAGTTCCCTATTTCTTGGGGTTTCCAATTTAAAGCCGAGTTATTTTTTTTTCTCGTAACTTATCTGTTTCTCTGATGTTTCCTGGTTGTCTGCTTCTACTAGTAGGTCCCATCTCCGTACAGGAAATATATTTTTAATTCGTAACCCATCTGTTACAAGATTTGCATTCTCTCTTATGAGTTTGTTTGTTTGATCACTTGTGGCACTTTCATTTTTGGGGTAGACCAGCGCTACCATTTTCGCAGGGAAGGTTTCATTTCCGTCCTCCGAAGGGCTCCTGCGTGGCTCATTTTACATTCTTTTTTGTGGTACTTGCAGCACTTCTGATGATATAAAGGGCTGCGTCGATTGTTTGAGACCTTTAATCTCATTTGCAAGCATTCATTACTTGCTACAACTTGATGCCTGAGCCTCTGCACTTCCATGATTCTGGGACTGTGCACATGTAATTTAACACATTCTGTGACATTTCAGCAATATCCTAAGAGACTATATTGACTTTAGTCAAGTCTCGGTCTGGTAGCTGTTCCATCCCAACTGAATGCCCTTCTTTTCCCAGATTTTGGCCTTTCTCTTGGTGTTGGTGGCCTTCTTGCTTCTTGCGACTTCCGAGTGACTTCAACTTCATGAAGTTTGTCTGCTTCCTCTCCTTCATCCTCATCTCCAACATCTTTTGCCTCAACATCCTCGTATGCCTCGTCAAGCCATTGTGAACATAAGGTACCAAAGCTTCTAATATCACATTTTCTCCCGCACTGTAAGCCGATACAAAGACCAGTCAAACGAAGAGTCGGACGCTCTCTGCACTTCGGCAACCACTGTTTCTCTAGCCTCATTTCCAAACTCTATCAGATTTAGGAATTCTTTTCTTCAACACTAATAGCATTGTCATTGCTTTTTCAACTGCGGCTCTAGCTTTTTGAAACCAACTCACTCGTTTCACATTTCTTTATTGGGCTCGTAGATGAAGTCATAGGGATGTCAGTCGATTACTGTTCGTTTTTAACGTAGAATAGTTCAATCTTCTATTGTACACAAGTTTATTAGAGTGATTAACACTCGGAAATTTATCATCAGTTCACTATCACACAACATTCACTAAATGAGCCTTATATGGAGGCTATGAACCAAGGGCCAAGGGACCAAACACGAAACTACGTTCCTTTTGGTCTGCCCAGTTAGTCGGTCAAGGTGCTTACTGCGATACACAGGCCGTTATAAGACTCGGCCGACTTTTTTGCCTTGACTCGTTGCCATTACCGTACCATGCTGATATCTGGTCAGCCTCGAAGTGTCACAACTTGCCAACAGTTCAGTCCGTCCAACATTACGGCCGCGATTCACCTCAGTTTTCAACGTCTTTTATTATTTTTATATTTGTACCATATATTTTTTTTCTTACTTTAGACATAAATTGTGACTAAATCTTCCTCTTAGGAAATTTTTTAATATCTAATAGTTTTTGCGTAATGAGTCGTAAACGTCAAAATTTGCACTTTACGGTTTTATGCACGCCACTGAAACCAACTGACATACCATTCCGAAAAAAATTCACAGTGTATAACAATGTTGTAGGCTATGATTAGACATATATAGAACAAAAAATAACAAATTTTTGTATTTAATTAAAAATGCTGAATTTTTTAATGAAAATTCAAAAATTTCAATTTTTTAAAAAAAATACGAAACTATATATATTTTTGTTTAAAATGTTTCAAATCGCAGCCTACAACATTGTTGTACACTGTGAATTTTTTTCGGTTTGGTATGTTAGTCGGTTTTAATGGCGTGCATAAAACTGTAAAGTGCAAATTTTGACGCTTACGACTCATTACGCAAAAACTATACGAGATAAAAAAATTTCCTAAGAGGAAGATTTAGTCACAATTTATGTCTAAAATAAGAAAAAAAATGTCTCGTACAAATATAAAAATAATAAAAGGCGTTGAAAACTGAGGTGAACCGCCCCCTTAAGGCTCTCGGATAGCACTTCGATTTCACCCTAGCTAACTAACAATTTAGGGTCGCCAAACTCTAGAGGTAGGCTCCCGAGGTGCGACTTTCCGGCAGTACTCCGAAAAGGAACAAACTCAACACCAATCCTGAACCCGAGGAGGTAAATTTTGTAAATTTTAACTTCTTCAGCCGTAAATTGAAATCAGGACCATTGTCCTACGAGCCAGGAGCTCTAATAACTGAGCAATGTGGCTAGACTTAAAAACAATAGCGCGCAAAACGTCACAGAGTTCAACATAATTTATTGAAACCAAATCAGGTATTGAATAGCAAAGCAACTTCTACACGCGATGCAGGAGAATCATAACTGTAGCCTACATTGGGAAAGTGCCTTTGAAGGCATGTTTAAGTAATCAATTTCAGGTTACAAAAATTTGAAATATTATATTTCGAGAAATAACTGTTTTGGGTACTAGGTCATTCCTAAAGATGAAGGTAAATCATCAGTCAGTTACATTAAAGTAAATGGTTTTACATGCAACATGGTCAGTGAAATTAATCGCGGTGATCATTCTGCAGGAACTTCAGATCAAGTACAATGCCTTATCAATGGAAACGCGGTTTTTTTACCTGTTGTATTGTTTGAATTAATGCAAGTTTAAATGTCACAGATGTTCAAAGTCAAAGACTTTTAGCAATAGAGCATACTAACCTAAGTACAGCATGGATGCAGCAATGCTGTTGACAAAATTTAAGATAATACCACCTTACCAGCATGATATAATAAGAGCACGATATTGCATACCAGCGTGCATCGAACATGTTTGCTGATTATAAAAGAATTAAGTGTTATATAAACAAGCCCTACATTACGAACAATATGAGCCTTTAAAGAGACACTTCACTTAGTTCTGGACCTCGTCAGCAGAGCGTACGAAGCCCGTCTATTGAGATGTTATGAAATAATAAAGTTACCCTTGTTTGTTTGATTTCATAATGGTGTGAATTGCAAAAGATGTCCAATGAATAGTACAAAAGGAGAGAACCAGTGAAATCGGCCAGCAATGAATGCAAGGGACTTTTTCGCGAATCTGAAGAGACAGCTAGCTGTGGCGTGTGACATATGATTTGTTGAGCTTGTTGGAGGAGAAGTAGGAGAAAATTGGTGGGGGAAGTTTAATGAGAGGAAGGAAGGGGAATGTTGGAAGTGTTGGAGCCCCGGGCAGTGTTTCGCAAGTAGCAAGGTCCCTCCCCCCACCCCGAGGCAAGCCAGCACACCTCTCCTCAGCGAGGGGACAGGTGCGAGTCCTGGGACGACGGAGGGCACTAAGATTAGATAGCTGCTTGCAGACTAGGAGACATAGGCATGGATCTACATCCCCTGGCCTCCCCTGGCCGTGGTGTGGGCTTTTATTCTGTCTGCGGCCGTACTGAGGCTGGCTGGGCGGGGATAATCTTAGAGGTTAGCCAGCACCAGGTCGATATTTGGCAACACCACCTCCTGGGTCCGCGCCATACTGCTGGGACACATCCTAGCCTCTAGTCTGCGTGCCCTCAGCCACTACACTCCATTACAACCGTCGTGGGCCATCACTAGCCACATTGGACTACTTTATTATTTTTATTGTTTTGTTTTTATTTTGAGAAGAAAATTGTCAAATTGGCTGTTAAAGCGTGAATTATGTTTACTTTGCGCTATAGTACAATCATCGCAGTTGAACATTTAATGTTTATTTAGGCCGTAATCAGTCCAACAAATCAGGAATATAAAGTAGTTTGCTTGTCTGATAGTGGCCTGAACATACGTTAAAAGTTCAACTGCTGTATGTGTACTGTAGCGCAAGAGAAAGAGGATTCACTCAATAATAGCGAATTTCACATTTTTCTTATCAGAGTTTGAAAAACCGAAAAATTAAATAATCCTTTTTAGCGACTGATATTCACCTTAAGGGCGTTCACGTGGCAAAATTTATGATTTTATATTTGCACGACATAGGCTAGTGTTCGTTTTACATGCGTTGCTTGTGGCTACATTTTCCACTTGTAAATTTTTTTACCTCTCATAGATTTTCCATAGTCACACGACAAAGTCAAAATTTTGCAAGTTATGGGAACATAGGAATAACAAAAACCAAGTGCCTTACTCGAATGAAATAATTTACACTGAAATTATATATTATGGGTAATATGATTATATGTTTAAAAACACAAAATGTGTTTCCTTTGTAATTTAAAGAAAAATCTGAAAGTTATGATAATTTACTTTATTTTTGCCAATTAAAAAAATAACTTTGTTGAGTGTTTTAAAGATATTAGTATATTGGCCATAATAAATAATTTCAGTGTAAATTTTTTTCATTCGGGTAAGTGACTGGGTTTTTGTTATTCCTATGTTCCCTATAAATTGTAAATTCTGACTTTCACATACCGCTGTGGGAAAACTGTTAAAGCTAAAAAATTTTATAACAGTAAAATGTAGTCACAAGTAACGTCTATAAAACGAAGAATATGTCGGGCAAATATAAAATTATGAATTCTTATCACGTGACCGCCCTTGAGGGTGTTCAAGTGCGATCAAGTCATAATTTTATATTTACATGAAGTAGTGTAGGTTTGTAGACGATACTTGTGAGTGCAGTTTCATCGTACGAAATAACTTTATCTCTCATAGTTTTCTCATAACGGAGCGTCAAAGTCAAAATTTGCTTGTTACGTTGCCATGCAAATAGCGAAAACTAACTGATCTATTTAAATTAAATAATTCACTGTGAACTAACATCCCATGAGCTCTGTAATAAAACATTTTAAAACCCACAACTCAATATTTTGAAATTTTTTAAAAATATCGCAAAAATATAGAAAAAAAATTGCAAATTTAACTTTTTTTTAAATATAAAAATAGTTAATGGGATATGTTTTAAAGCTTTCATTACGTATCCCATGGTATGTTATTTCACCGTGAATTATTTCATTTAGGTAACTCAATTGGTTTTCACTATTTGCATTGCAGCAGAATATGAAAATTTTGACTTTGACACACCGTTATGAGAAAACTATGAGAGCTAAAATTATTTTGTGAGAGGAAACTGTTCTCACAAGCATAGTCTATAAAACTAACACTATTTCATAGAAATATAAAATTATGATTTTATTGCACTTGAATACCCTTACGGGCTTGGACCAGAGTTTCTACATTTTTTGCGATTAGTTATTTTTAAAACATAAACAGGATACGATATCGTAAAATTGCTTTAAAGCTTTGTTACATCCGGTTTATAAGACATGCTCTGATTTTTTTCGAGACAAAATGCAGCATGATTGTAGGAAATTAGTAAATTATCGAAATTTCACTTTAATTCATAAATTAGCTAAAATATTTGTGCAATTGGTAACGAAAAATTATATTACATAATAGAATCAACTTGCAACAAAGTTACAGAGTAGTTTTTCGATAAAGACTCACTTCTGCGTAAAAAAAAAAAAAAAAAAAAACAATTCTCTCTAAAGAAACGTACCTCGGGCCCAAGCTCTTAAGGAGACCGCCTGGGTAGACGTACGCTGCACGTCCGAAGCCTAGAAGTGCCACTAAGTTCAAGTCAGTGAACAGGTGTGCAGTCTTCTCGTCTCTATGAGATATTCAGTGGTCATCCTATCATTTTATGCCGTAGGTAATATTAAAGAAAATCTAGTTCTGTACATACCTTTACCTCTTGAAAATTTCTACACCAAAGTTTTCGTACCCAAAATTGACCACAAAAATAACAATTTTCGCCATATTTGACAGCGACATAAAGAAGGACCTGAGATGGGTGCTCACGTGTACTGCTATTCGTAAGCTAAGCAGTCATCAATCACTCGCGTACGTTGAGTAGTTTTCGTGTAAACTTCCGCCGGCCGAAGCTCTGCTACCGCTCAGAGGCTTAGGCGGGCGGCTTTCTTAAGGTGACCGCCTAAGAAGAGGTATTTTGCACGTCCCAGGCTTGAAAATTCGAAGCCCTAAGGGCGAAACAGCACGCTGAACACGCGTCACCCTAGCCTCTAGGCGCAAGTCACTGACCTAGTATGCAGTCTTCTCGCCTCTATGAGGCATTCCGTAGTAACCTTAATAATTTATGACGTTATGTAAAATATAAATAGTACTGCACAAGCGTATAAGTTGTTTCAATATTCTGCGCCAAGTACTCTTAACACCAACAAAGGACCATAAGAAGACAAGATGGCCGCCTGCCAAGGACGCCAAGTAGTGTTCACAGCTTCAGCCGATATAAGTTTATTTTAAAACTCCTTAACTTGCGTGACTCGTGTCTGCGTATTACTATATAAACTCATAACTGAACACTAACAAGGAGCGATCTATTGACGAGAAGACTATACGCCAGTCCATTGACATGCGCCTGGAGGTTAAGGTTGTCCAAGTGGCAAAAATTTATAATTTTAAATTTGTACCGCATAGCGTTCGTTCTGTATACGTTCGTTACTTGTTACTATGTTTTCCATTCGCAAAAATGTTTTATCTCTCATTTTTTTCCCATAGCGGCATGTCAAAGTCAGAATTTGCATGTTACGGGAACATAGGAAAAATAAAAACCAAGAGACTTACTCTAATGAAATAGTTTACATTGAAATTATATATTGTGGATATTATGCTAAAATATTTTAAAACACAGAAAAGTCCTTTTGCCTTTTTTAAAAATTGCCATAAATGACGTAAATTGTTATATTTTCTGATTTTTTTTAACTATAAAGGAATTTCATTGTGTGTTTTTAAATCTTTGAGCATAAGGACCATAATATATCATTTCATGTGTAAATTATTTCATTCAAGTAAGTCACTTGGTTTTGGTTATTCGTATGTTTCCGTAACTTGCACATTGACGTGTCGAAATGGGAAGTCTATGAGAGCTACAAAATTTTTACAAGTGGAAAATGTTGTCGCAGGTAACGTCTATAAAACGAACACTTGGCCGTACCAATATGAAATTATGCATTTTTGCCACATGAAAGCCTTTCAGGTGGGGCTTGACGTGTGTGCTGTGTCCTCATTTATTTCGCACTTCGAGCCTTGAACGCGGCCAATACGCACATTTGAACGTCTATGGTTTGTGCAGATAGGGCACTTGTGTTTCTCCATGGAGATACTAGTTCGTTTACTAGTGTCAGCTTAGACTTGTTCCACGAAACAACATCTAAACCAGACATCCCTCTGTAACTGCCCTGCGAATTTCCTCCATTCTACCATATACCGTTACTTAGGATGGGTTCACAAATGATGACATAACAATAAACATGTAACGTATGTCGTTTGCACAAGAACTAACTTCTTGCTTTCTCGCCTACTGATACACAACTGCTCAAAAGTAGACGTGTGCATACAGACGCTGACATACGAATTAGTAATATTTCATTTCTTTTACGGCATCATAGTACAGTAACCAATGACAGCAAAGGATTTACTGAATGTCCACCATGTATGTTTAACCTCCAAAATACACAAAAATAAAACAAATGTTTCAGAAGAATTTTTAACGTTAAAAACCATGTTTCCGTATTGTAAATAATGTCTTGCGCTGTGCAGTTTGCTGGGAGTTTGTTTTCATATTACCTACTATCTGCAAATACAATTAATTTTTAAATATGACTAAACGGCCTTAGATGATATTCCACACAACGACTGTTTCAGATACACTGAAAAATTGATATTGGCTAAATGTTATTGTAAAGATTCAATTGTAAAATAATTTTCCACAAGGCTTCTGGTCATGCACAGTTTCTATAATAATGTTATATGACTCTGCTTACGTTTTTTAACAGTGAACTATCCCGTAGTCTTCCTTGAGACCTTTAATTAGTATTGTAATGAGTCAGCGCTCTTGACAACATTAAGTTGAACGACCTGATGACCCCTAACACCTCCACCTCCCCTGCTCGCTACCTCCATTCCCGGCGACAAGGCGGCGGACTGTGCCTCTCCTCCTGTATCCATCTTCCCGCCCCTGGTGACACGTGACACTCGGGCCTGGCTGACGTCTCAGGCCTTCTGAATGGGAGGGTACCTATCAGGCGTCCGTGACAAGCACTCAGCTCGGAAGTAACTGAATGTTACCACAACACTGGAAAGTTCAGCATACTTCAACCAGCATTGTCGGTGAGCTAGGAGAATATTATATGTGTCGTCGCAGGCGACTGTTAATATTGGCTCACTGCGAGCAGCGAAGGAGTGATTGTGGCATTTAGCCGGTGAGTATTCGAGACGGACTTGTCAGCGAGGGACGAGGCGGGACCAGCAGATCCAGGAGAGACTACACTGATGTGAACGACGGTGGTACTCTTAGAATTGCTGTGCATTGCGGATCATTTCTGGATAGAGACTTACGAGACCAGAGAACTGAGAGAGAGAAACATTTATTTATAAAATATACGAGAATTTTAAATTAGACTTTTAGGAATATTACTTGTATATATTTTCAGCAAATGTTTATTTTAAGAGGGTTAATCGTAAGTATTGTGTACTTAATGTAGAACTTATTATAGAGATGGTAATAAATTAAGAAATTACATTTGATTGATTTATTTAATTATCTAAGCCCTCCATTCCAAACGAACCTGGCTGCGCCCAGGGCAGCAGAGTTGCTATAGTATATACACGAATAAAGCGACTTGCGTCAAAGCACAGATTAATAAACCACAAAAACTCAAAACTCACAAATATGAATAATGCCACAACGTGTGTACAATGCAAATATATAATAACGATTAAATAACAAAGTGGCTGTATAAGCGCAAATAAAATACTTATCTTTAGACAAGCCCCAAGTTTATTCATCCATCCCTTCCCATAATCAGCACATGGTCCTCCCCCTCTAATGCTCGATTCACATAGGCGCGACAGAAGAGACACTACTATCGCAACATAAAAAACAAAACATGTCAGCCAATCAGTATCAATGTTTCTGTAACGTCGACTAGACAGAAATGGCGGGCACAATGCCAATTCCGAATAGAAATTATATCGATTTTATTCGAGTCGGGGTTGAATTTTGCGCCCAAATGTTGGTGAATTTCTTTAGTTGCTAGTAATTACATTTATTTAATTTAAAAAAGACTTTCGTTGGTCATCATAAGCAAGTAATGACATTTTTATACAAACACGAAACTGTGACTTTATTTCCAAGTTTCGGAATGCCAGTGGCTGTCGTACTAGAGGTTAGTATGTAGTGGCAATAAACTTTTTAGCCGCATGGAATTTTTTCTCTTAATATTTGTCGTGCCGCAACCAAACTAGCGTTCGCGGTAGAGAAAGTTTGTAGTGTCTCATTGCTGTAGTCACCATTTTATGGCGAAAATATTTTTGCAACATTTGGTTTCAATGCGTTTGTGGACATCTGCTACTCTGCTATATCGTCTGTGATTGGATGATTTTACTCTCACTTGCGTTTACAAACTACACACGTACGTAGTCACAATATTATTCTGATTGGTGCAGTCAAATGAGGAACGTGTCTGAACAAAGACATGCTGCCAATAACCATGAAGCAGAGCTGTCGATGTACACGTGAGACACTGAAACAAAGTGGAGTAAATATCTTTGCGTGACAAAATCGTGTCCATACTCTTCGCTTTGCGTCGTGTCGCTCTGTCGCGCCTATGTAATTCCACCATGAACCGGTGGGAAAGAGGCCAATCTGCCAGGTCATCACAGCAGAACATATTCTTCCGCTGCACTTCTTCCAGCCTGGTGATAGGGCGACGAGGAAAGAGAGACGGAGCAAACCACCCATACACGCCTCGCTCAGCCAACAGAAGGGCACGCTGTTGATCACACTTGGTGAATGTATTACCCGTTACTGTTGTACTGTAGATTATTCTGCGTCACTCTTCATCAATCTATGACATAATATAACTTAAGAGGCTGCGTCACATCTTTTGTTAACAATGATCATTTTCGTTTAATAAATGTAAGAAATAGCGAATAACCGGCAATGTTTCCTTACTGAAACATTAAATGTTACTAATAAGTGCGTATTATAGGACGAAATTGGTACTGGGAGTTATTTAGTGTTAGTTATTTGGTGAGAGAGAATTTTTATTTTTAAATTAGCTTAATTATTTCATAAAAAAAATTTTAATACAATATATGTAATGAAAGGTAAAGTAATTAACTACGTTCCTATTGAAATATTTTCAATTAAACCTTGCCAAATTTTTAATTACGAAGGAATTAAGAAAAAGTCATCAAAATAGGTGACACAGGTTCTTAACACAAAGATCAAAAGAAGAGAATGGCATTCAACTACACAAGGCGTTTCTCACTTCAGCAACAGTGAGCAAAGTACTGTGGCTCTATAATACACAAGAGTATCAAATGTAGCAAGTAGCCCATAGAACACGTCAGTTTACAGTTGTCTTGCTGATTTACTGCGTCTACCATTGGTGAAGTCATCGCCGCGCTTACATCAGTTCTATTGACGCGAACACTAGACCTTCTGACGTTTCAGCCCACTTCCTGCAACTTATCCCTTCCTTCCCACAGTTGCCAGGGAAACATGTGTTAGCTCAAAGGTAAGGGCACATGACGAGAAAGTGGCGGATTGTAGAACACATCCCAATATTATGTGCGTAGGACATCTAGAATGTTAAATAATGTAACACATAGAACTGACACCTTAACAAGGAATGGAAAACCTCTGAATGACTATGCATGGAACAACTGTGTTATGAAACCTGTCATAAAGTGTTGAATCTCCCTTTGGGATATGGTATCTTACTCTTTCTCACTCTTACTCAACCTTTCTTCGTGTTCTTTGACATGTGTATAGCCTATGGTATTATCCTGTAAAAGTAGCCAGTCTAGATTAAAATGTATAACAAGATTTTCTGTAGTTGATAAAGTCTCCGCTACAATCGCCACCATCACTTGGGCATGACATGTGGTGGGTCAAACGGACAAGTGTCGAACTATTCAAACACCTCTTCTGTTATGTACGTTTTATTATGACAGCTGCAGGCGACAGTGCAGCACTCTAAAGTGCACGTTACAAACTAGGACCGCGTTAGCGCAGGGCACTGCAGCAGCGAAGACGTTCCCAAGCTGTTCCCTCAGAAATCCTCAAATACATTAAGTAAATTGAAACCATTGGCGACTTCTGCGCCATACAAACAGGAAGTTAACGAAAGTATGGTTCAATCTTTGCGAGACGATTCCTTGTGAAATAAATTAAGGTAATGTTATATAATGCAAGTTGTTGGTGGGTGTACATATTAAGGCTCGTTTTCAGTCGCTATATTGAATGTTATTACTTTTCGCATTTTTGAAATTCTGAGAAGAAAAAATGTTAAATCGCGACTATACCGCAAATTCTATCAACCTTGAGCTACAATACAAGCATGGCAATAGAGGAAGTAATATATAGTTAGGTCGCAATCTGCCGGGCAAATTATGAATATAAAAAAATTTGCCACACACATTGCGGCGTAATTATAAGTTAGCAGTTAAATCTCAAGGTCGGTACTGTAGCGAAATGTAAATAGAACTAGAGGTATAATCGCATGTTTAACATTTTTCTTCCCAGAAATCCAAAAATGCGAAAAATGATAAAATTCAATATGGCGACTGAAACCGAGTCAGGGCTGGCATCTGCGATGTTTTCATTTTCGCTGTAAATCCCATACAAATAGACTTATTAACATTTCCAGTCTGACTTAGCACAGATATTGCCTTCTTAAGCGTTATCAAACTGCCACACCTTTATAACCTTGCTTATTTTCTGATTAGTAACCTTCCGGAGAAAGACAGTCATTGTTTTCAATGGATGGCCACAAGTATTGTACAAGCGTTAGTAGTTGAACAACGCCATCTGTGTGCAATGTAAGAAACTATTCCTTCTGCTTTGTCGAATCATAAAACATTATAGAAAATTTGTAAGTAAAATTAAATGTAGAAATTCCATTATTCCAAAACGGCTGGTACTGACCCCTTTAAGGGTGTATGAGTGCGATAAAATAATAATTTTATATTTTTATGAAATATTGTTAGATTTGTAGACGATACTTGTGAGTACATTTTACTTTTACGAAATAATTTTAGCTCTCATAGTTTTCTCATAACGTGGCGTCAAAGTCAAAATTTGTTTGTTACACTGCCGTGCAAACAGTGAAAACCAACTGACATACTTAAACTAAATAATTCGAGGGTCAGCTTACATCCCATGAGCTATGCAATAAATCATTAAAATACCCATAACGTAATATTTTGAAATTTATAACTAATCGCAAAAGTACAGTAAAATGTTACTAATTCAGCATTTTTTTAAATACAGAAACACTCCGTGGAATTTTTCCAATTGTTTTATTACTTAGCCCACATTAATTTATTTTACTGTGAATTATTTCACGTACGTAAGTCAATTGGTTTTCACTATTTGCGTGCCAGCAGAACATGCAAATTTTGACTTTGACGCATCGTTATGAGAAAACTACGCCAGCTAAAATTGTTTCGTAAGAGGAAACTGCACTTACAAGTATCGTCTACAAAACTAACACTATTTCTAATAAATATAAAATTATGACTTTACCGCACTTGGACATCCTTAAGGACGTTCACATTGCAAAAATCATAATTTTTTATTTGTACAGCATAGTGTTCGTTTTATAGACGTTGCGTATAACTACATTTTCCACACGTAAAATTTTTTTTAGCTCTCATAGGCTTCCCATAGTCACAGATAAAGAAATTTGCATGTTACGGGAATATAGGAATAACAAAAATCAAGTTAAATGTTCAAATTAACTAATGTGTACTGAAATTATATATAATGGACCAAGTGCTAAATTATTTTAAAACACAAAATATAATTATTTTGTACTTTTTTAAAAATATCTCAAAATGATGACAATTTACTTTATTTTTGGCAATTTTTAAAAATACAAAATTGCTTTGTTGAGTTTTCTTAATTTTTTAGCATATAGCCATTAATATCTTATTTCAGTGTAAATTATTTAATTCGAGTAAGTCACTCGGTTTTCGATATCCCTATGTTCCTGTAACTTGCAAATTCTGACTTGGGAATGAAACTGTGGGAAAACTATAAGAGCTAAAACAATTTTATAAGTGGGAAATGTAGCCACAAGTAACGTGTATAAACCGAATACTATCGCGTGCAAATATAAAATTATGAATTTTTACTACGTGAACACCCTTACGGTATAAATTCGCGAATTAAAATTGACATTGAAAACTTACGCTTGTTAACATAAACAGATGTAAAAAAAACATTAATGAACTTCCGGGTGCCGTTTGATAGTAATATTATCAATACCAATAATATCTGCCATCTGTGAAAAAATTAAATGGTTTCGGGTATATTTCACCTTCAGTAGATAATATGGTTGGACAAATGTTTTATTTTTATGGCATAGAATTTCTTACCATTGCGTTGTTGGCTACAAAATGACACAGTTTGTAGCAGGAGGCCCCAGTGAAGGAAAAGGATCACTTCGTCGACACACCCTCAAGTCAACACGTTTCCCATAAAACTGACTTGAAACTAGTGGATCCTCACAAAAGCAACGCATGATTTACAACACAAAAGGTTTGAGCAACCCCGTTATCAAACGAACGTGATACCTTTTTAGTAAGCCACGCATGTGAATTAATTACTTATTTCATCTTTCTTTTATTTAGTTTAACAAATATTCGTTTCCAATGAAAATTTTCGATTGTAAATTTCTCCCTTAATATTTTCGTCAACCGTCAATTTGCGTTGCATAAATTTACCTAATTTAATACAAGGAATCATCTTGCATAGTTTGAAACATAATTTTGTTAACAACACGTACATTCAAATATAATTTACAGCTGGGCGATTATTATTGCTGCAAATGGGCTGGATGTGAGGCGCTATACAATCGCGCCCCGGACATAATAGAGCCCGATGGTGTTTAGCTCTAAGAGATCTAGAGGCTGAGTGAAGCACGTGAACATCGCGTGGGTAAAACATGTTTCCATAGCGACATAGAAGAATGCCACAACGTGCTGGATGATTAACTCTTTGTGCGTGTCGAGGCATGTTCGAAAGAATGGCGTTATGACGTACGTCGAACTTGTCATGGTCCCGTAAATAAATTGGAAAGAATATTGGTATATGAAACTTGTGGTTCCCGAACCATAAGCTCAGGCTGCATGTGATGCCACAGCTTCAATTTTCCTACAAACTTAAGAAGTAGTTAGGACATACGCCATTGCAGCAAATGGTGTGTCACAGAAAACCAGAGAATACACACAAACAGACAAGAAAACAAACAAAAGGACTTTGTTTGCAACTGGCAAACATAGATAAACATAAACAACTCCACACGTAATTCAGTCAATGACTTACAAGAAAAATAATTTACACAAACAAGTACCCAAGCACTAAAAAATAAACTAACGAATAATAAATATCTCAGATTATTCCACGCAAGGAATTCCGTAAGTAAGTTAAAAACAAGAGATAAAAATGAATGCCCCATTGCAAGAATCTTTCAAAAGTAACAGCAATTTACTTAGTCCCAACGTTCGTTAAGGGCGACGTCTACCTGGTTATGTTTTTCGTGTTAGAGAATCACAAGCGAATAAGCAGTACGAGCTTCTTTTGACGCGCGTACATGGAGGCCCATCGCCCTTATGAGGAAGGCCAGAAAACTTCGCGTCGGATTGCTTGTAGCCCTACTATAGGACTTTAAGCGGTGATAGTAATATGATATTGCTGGAATGCCTGACACTATAGTTAGAGACACTGGAAAATCGCGAAAATGTTTAAAATAGTCTGCGATAAACTGTATTATATAAACCGTGACACGTGTGAACAGTTTTGGGACAAATCACACACGATGTGCGTCCAAGCTGTGTAGTTCTAATTGGGCCTGTTGTAGAGAGGAAAAATGCTAACAAATAAACGATAGCCAATGTTGATACGAAACATTCAGTGTTATATATGTCACGTTGGAGCCTAGCAAACAGCCAACTATTCCCGCGGTTTTCCAGTGTCTCTAACTATAGTTAGGGACCCTTGTTTTTCGCGAAAAGAATTTTGCCCGAGTTTGTTTCAGTGACTTACGTGCACATCTGCAGTTCTACTTCACAGTTATTGACGGCGCGTCTATGTGAAGAGCCGTAACTCATTTGACTGAGCCAATTACAATAACATTCATTCAGTGCCACATGTCCGTTATTTGCCGGAAGAAGCCCAAGGCTCGTGAGAGCTAAAATATCCAATCACTGACCACGAAGCAGAACTGCAGATGTGTACGCAAGGCACCGAAACAAAGTGAGGCAAGATTCTTTTCGCGAAAAACAGGGGTCCCTAACTATAGTACACTGTAGACACCTCAAATAGTTTCGAATCGGTCTGAGCTGTATATTTTGTGATATAGCTGTGCGAAAAGTCATTTTTAGCCATGTTGGTGGGGTTGGTATAGTATTTCCAATGCGTGTGATTTTTTTTAAGTACTTTATAATCGTTAAGTGAAATGTGTTTTCTTGTCGTAGGCGGGACCATCGTACACAAGTTTAACAGTTTTCAAAGTAAATGCACACGTATAGCCTGATGTAGCGCAGTTCAACAGCGAGGTGGGCGTGCGTCTAAAGTTAATATTTTACAGCCAATAGGTTGCACCTCGTCAAACAACATTGCATCACGTAAACGTTTGTTGTTCGTTACTAGAAGGAATTATTTAGAAGTAAGTAATTATAATACTGAAATGGTAAGCAGTAAAAATTTAGGCATGCAGCTTTATTAAATGTGTTATTTACATTATGAAATACATATTCATTCACGTGCTTTACCTGCCCGATAGAGTTCTGATACTATACTATTACTTTACGTTTCGAAAGCTAAAAATATTTTCGTAATGACCTAACACTCAGGTTGCAAACTCTTACCTACATTCAGTGTTTACCTTTACATTATAGTAGCAGTTTTAAACAAATAACAGATAAATGTAAGTATTCTAATGTCAGGTGATTCGTGTATAAGGAATGTGCTAAATGAATCCGATAAATACTAAGCAGATAAACTATTAGGTAAAAAGTCATCAGGCCCATAGTTTACGAGAAGGTTCACTTTAAATTTCAAAATAAATCCGAGAAGCATAAATGTGTTGCATTACGACATTTTTCCAAGCGGCAATTTCTATTTAGTTTTTATAACAGTTTCTCTTGCCACAGTCCGTGTCCGAGAATTATCTGACAACCTGTACATGGTAAGTGTCCTCAAACAACTTCTTAACTTGCAAGAGATACTCGCTGGAAAAGGCAAAGGAATCGGCCAGGCCCTGTACTAATAAGACTGGAATGATTTCGGAAAACACCTGTCAAATATAAATCAAGAGTTCTGTAACCCAGATTCGAACCCAGATCTTCCCCAGTGCGGGGTGAACCTTATATCACTGTTCCACCTTGCACGTAACTGCTCAATTTCAATCAGCTGTGATTACTAATATGTCGTAAGTGTTGTAGCACAGCCGCTTACAGTGCGGGGAGTTAATTCTGTATTCGAGTCCCTAACGAAGTATGGATGTGAAAACTGTGCCGTGTGTGTTTGATTCTAGATACACGACTAGTACCTGGCCACGGGCCATGCTTCTTAAACGGAATATGGTTGGCTTCCCAGCAGAGTACAAACCTTGCCAACCAGTTACATAATCCCGTCTATAAAAAGTGTCTGAGACGCTAGGTTTACGAGCTATACCTGGATACACTCAGGTCTGTGCTCGTGCTTTTTGACGACATTAAGTTTCTATGTGAGAAAAATATATCTCTACATATTTCTTTACAATGATTATAATTGTTTACTGACGCATTTTAAACTCGGTACATTTTTCCCTGTTATTATGAGATATTTTTGCGTAACAACACAAGCTGTCTTTATTTTTTAAAGAGATGAAACTTTTCTGTGGGGTATTACAAGTGCAGGTTGTGCAACCACAGTATATATTTTCTCATGTTCGATACCTGCATCTACGCCTCTAAATTACAGTTACTATTTCAATTTTATAGAAAATTAAACAAAGCCTTTGAATGTTATATTTCAGAAGGTTTAAAAAGAGCTATTTCCAGTACTTCTAAAACGGCTGTACTTAAGTAAACAAACAAATTAGTTCTCTCAAGGAACAAACACTTCAATCTGAATTTCCAGCACAATGCATGGTTCTAAATTTTAAACAGCTTAGTAAGAACAATTGTACTCCAATTGTGAAACGTACGTAGTTTCCTACCAAAAGTGATGCACTTCTTTATGTGTGTTCAATCATCCGTATAAAAAATTATTGATTAGAGAGTCGTAAAATTAAATTTACATAACATTAACGTATAAATTTTACAGATCATTGTTCTAAATACATTATAGAATGGTTTTATGTTAAAAAATTTCCAATGTTGTTTTGAAACATACGTGCAACGTGCAAACTCGTTAGAAAAGATGGTAACTTAAAGACTTTGTACGGTACGTATGTTTTATGGAATATAAATATTTGGTATAAAATTTTTAGTTATTTTAACAATGAGCACTTATATCACAGGACACGTACAGTGTATTATTTCCAATTCACAGAACATATTTGAGGTACGACTTAGTCTAATCGCAATGTGACGTAATATAGATTAATAATTATTTAATGGTACTTTTTTTGTATACAGTCTTATGAACATATTTGAACTTATTTATCAACTGAGTTAATTGTTATTTGACTCACAATTTGTACGGTCAGGCATTCGACACCTACCAAATTAACATCCTGTTTATACTGACCAAATATACTATTTGGTTATTTTTAGTATGTAATTGATGAATATCAATTTTTTTTTTAATTTCGCATTTTTGAATAATTTGCACTTACGTGAATTATATTACGTATTCATGTTTATTTTTTTAAGGTAAACCTAATGGAAACAATGATTAAATCCATAAGTTTTGCCAGTTACTCTCGTAAAATTACTAACATAATCTTCCAGAATCATCAGATAAATTCTTTGTCAGTTAAAACATCAAACTACGAAAGTACGTTGAAGCGAATAAAAAATAATCTCAGGACTTGGTGAGTTGCAATTAATTTAATTGAATACCCAAGAAACTATGAATAGCGCAAAATTTACGTGAAATCCTACTGGGCTTGTTGAACAGATATATCATAGCCTATATCTTCTACATGAATATCGGCAAATTCAATCTCGAAGCATGGGAGAAATATTCGAGATGCAACTATTGTGTTAGGCTTACTAGTCGCTTGGAAAGGTCTGAATGATTCATATCAACGTTAATAATAATAACAACAATAACAAGAAGTTATCAGCATAACTGATAAGCCTACTTTCTTCAATAAAGGTGTAAGTTAACCCTGAAGGTTCAATCGTTTACGTATATTTACGAACATTTAAAAAAATTAATATAGACATACAATAAACGAAATATACAAAATATAAGTCAGCTCACTTAGTAATATACGCGTACCCAGTTTCATAAAATTGAGATAAAAACTTTTCTGGTGTGTCTTTCTGTCATAAACATAAAATAAGCCCCATGTATTCAAAATATTACCAAAGGATGAGCAAAGTACATACATTTTTAGTCGACCAACAAAGTAAAGTTTGCGTGCCAAGGTAAATGAACTTTGAAAAATATTTCCTCAAATATGTCACATTATGCTAAAATTTAAAAGTATGAACACATGATAAATTAAATATACAAAAGTAATGTCATTGTGCTAAGTAGTATACGTGTACTAAATTTATTAAAATTAAAAATAATATAAATATATATACATATACGGACACGGGAGGACGACTGTGCGCTCCAGCCACACGGTAATGCATACAATGGGGCGTGGCTTTGCTGCGTTCGAAGAGAGAATGGAGGCGACAAGAGCATAGCCAGGGTGGCGTGCACCAGGTGGAGGGGGAAGGACATCCTTGTCACTTTTACCCTCCCTCCTTCAGTTGTGCCAGGATGCTTGTGGAGTGAACTTCTCATGTTATCAAGCCTTAGCTGATGTGCGCTCACTGTGACGTCTTTGTCAGATAGCAAATAGATACCGGCAGCATTGGAGAGTGCTGTTTCAATCAATTGAGTCATGGTTTCAATATGCTGCCACAAATCTAAGTAACTCATCCCGAGATTAATTTCTCTGTTCAACACCAACAGAATTAGTGTATGTTTAAATAATTTTAATGCAAAGTTTTACTGGTTTCGACATAATAGTATTATAATCATTGACCAGGAAAATGTTGCTCTTTTAAAAATAAAATAGTGAGAATACCACTGTTATTCAATGGGTTGGCGCTAAGTATTATACGAACATGAATACTTGAAGTTTATTTTATTGTATTCTGCTTTAAATATAAATTACAAGAAAAATTATAAATTTTTATACAGTCACAGAAGTCGCCTTTGCAAATGATTAATTTTACATGTGATCTAATATTCTCATAAAATAAGGAACAAACTTCTTACATTAAAATTTAAAAAAATAATAACACATTGGTAAACTCCACAGTCACTTTTATTTAGTTGGGCCATTTATATAACAAAACCTTTATTCTGCAAACTCTTAAGTTCCTGCAAAAGTCAACATGCTCGTTCCCGGTTGTTAAATTAAAATATAATACAAAGATATGTACATTTAATTGATCTGTTCTGCGTCAATTGCGTTAACTTTCTTGCAGACGCGTTGTAAATAATTCATGGGGCGGCGAAAGAAAGAAAGATTTTATAATACCAAACAAACATTCGGGAAAATTATTAAAGGTTTTTACAATTATAAAATAACCTTCAGGAGAAAGAATAATATTTCCTTCGAATAATAAAATAACACTCTTGCATAGCATGTATGCGAAAAGTTTAAATCTATAAATATTTCACACTACTAGCCTGAATTAGTGTGCGTTATGATATGCAAAGAGATTCAAATTAGTCCGTTCGAAACCGTAGCCTCTATGTATTTTACTACTTAGGATAATACGAACCATCACCCAGACAGCTGTATACTCACTATTGTCAGTTAACACGTTGTTAACACGTTCTATGATCACAAAGTTCATAACAGCAAAAGTTAAAATCTGAACATATTATACAGAAAATCAGAAAAACATTGTAATATTAAATATACGCAACTTCAAAAATATTGTAACATTAAATGTACACAACTTCAAAATAAATGTCACGTGGAATATATGCATAGTAAATATTGCAAGACAAAATACAGCATTTAAGTCACATTAACTTGCATGAAGTCGTGCAAACAGTGTACACCTGAATCGCGTATAGAAAAAGTGACAACATTTCAAGAGGGCAACATGCACTTTTTTTACTGCCAGCTGTTTTTTTTTTTCAAACGTCATAGCACCAGTACTGTACACAAACAGTCTCGTGGTTGACAAACCAGCCTAAAGAAAATTACGAAAAAATGAAATGTTTTTGAACGCCTGTCAAAACGTGCGTTGCAGCCAAATTCCACTGTAACATCCCTGCACAGACACAAGCATGCTTATCCCTTGATTACATATGCGAATGCCACGCAGTGTGTTCCTCATTGTCTCGTCAGCAATGTTACCATTAACTTATCAGCATGTAAAAATACAATGTATTGCACCACAACGTACTAACACATTATAATAAACATCAGAAAAATACACACGTCATTAAAAATACCAAGGAATAAAGAGGTGAATGGCTTACACGGTAACGAGACGTAATATAAATAAAGTTACACTGAAACCTACCGTTTGTGCTTGCGAATACAATTTAATGTAAATAAATGATAACCAAAAATAAGTTTGATGTATACATATACTGTACACTGTATATGTATGACAATTACATACGTAACAATACAGCCTAGATGTTTGTAACCTTACACAAGAGGGATTTCTTTAAATCAAAACATCGTCATAACACCACGTTTTTTTTTTTTTTTTTTTTTTTTTTTTTTTTTTTTTTTTTTTTTTTTTTTTTTTTTT
>PNEQ01086445.1:0-27176 GCA_003012365.1 Medauroidea extradentata | reverse complement strand
GTGGGACTGCTGCATACTGAAGGGATGCTCAATTGTCACTAATTTTTTCTGCTGTCACATTGTTATGAACTTCTGTTTAGGGACATGATACAAATAGTCTTATCAAACATTTCAATTAACGTTTGTGGAAAAGAATTGATAGAATCGTGTACTTTATGTAAACGTATAGTTTGGTGACTGGATTTGTTTGTATGGGCATACTCCATTGCGAAACAAATGACTGTCACAAGAAAACTAAAAGTAAAAATAAGACAAGAAAACATAAATAAGCAGAGTATGCTTTAGTTATCAGGATACATACACAACATGAAATTCCAAAACTGGAATCTGGTCAGATAAAACAAGGAACAAACAGAAAAAAACTAGGTTGACATGCGACACAACGATGAGACGAAACAACAACACAAACAGAATTACAGCAAACGACTGATCAGTCGCACTCGTGTTCTTGAACCCTGTGTGTCTACCTGATGACGGGAACAGATTACAGTTCCCGAAAAGTCGTTCATACTGACTGTTTGGAAAACTACTGTGTTTTATTTCGTCTCATCGTTTGTGTTGTTTGTTGTTTTTTCTGTTTGTGTCCGACATATTTGTGTTTTGTTTAGTCTCATCGTTGTGTCGTTTGCTGTAATTCTGTTTGTGTTTTTGTTTCGTCTCATCGTTGTGTCGCATGTCAACCTAGGTTTTTTCTGTTTTGTTTCCTTGTTTTATCTGACCAGATTCCAGTTTTGGAATTTCATGTTGTGTATGTATCCTGATGACTAAAGCATACTCTGCTTATTTATGTTTTCTTGTCTTATTTTTACTTTTACTTTTCTTGTGACAGTCATTTATTTCGCAATGGAGTATGTCCATACAAACAAATCCAGTCATGCACTCCCATTGCACAGTTCTTTCAAAGATCGTATAGTTTGGTATCATTTTACGTTTGGTTGTCGTGCACAGCAAATTTAAAAAAATCTGGCTGTACATGATGTCTGATGTACAAAGTTTTAGCCCAAAACCTTGTGTTTCAAATTGGCTTAAAATTTTTATTACATACACTCACTGAATTCTAAAATTAAGAGATTTTTGAATTTATGCCTAGAGAGTTTCATCAAATTTAATCACAATTATATGTGGTCACGTAAATTCCGTTTACTTACAGCCGTATAGAAGCTTTTATATTTAACCGTTAGTTTGATGAAATTATTACGTTTGTACGCATATAATTTCGCGACGCCAACGAGCTACTGAGAATTTTGTATTCTATAAGGATTTTACAAAATGTCACTCGGCTAGCCAGAGTAGGTTATAACATATTCTCACGTTATCTCAATTGTAATCTGAATGAAGTTTTCTTGCATCCAAGATATAAACCAGTCTTAAAATCTTGTATTCATTTGATTTCTTAACCTGGCTTACGTTCATTGATGAACATCCTGGTCATGATAACAAGTAAGCCTGGCTAACTCGAGAAAACGTTTTATGACAGCTGCCGTAGGAAACGGTCTGCAAGAATAATGGTTTCGGGTCTAGTCCCTAAAGGAAGGCTCGTAACTCTTCTGGGTCATCTCCGGTCACCACAACGCCTGTGAAAGTAATAAGCTGTTATATTCTGTCACGAGGTTAGCATGAGTAGGACGAAATATCAGTGTGAGGCGATCAAGCAGTTATACGAGAAATGTTTTTAAATGTCTAAAAAGTCACGCAACCTTTAATTGCTTGCGGTCTTTTAGACATTAACCTGGTGATCGGGAATACCTTATCGTGTGACTCAGCAAACATACTAAACTAGCAGTCCCCGCGGCTTTGCTCGCGAGTATTATTCATAACTGATAATATTTACTTTAATTGTAAAACCTCTTTGTACACGAGACTGATACTTCAGACATTAGTGTTACAATGTCCAAGCTGCTAGTTGAACTAACTCCGCGCCTGGGCATTATTTATAGCACTATAAAGTTAGCGTTGTGGGGTAGTTATAGACTCTTAAATGTAAGAGGTTAATCGAATGAAAAACGTCTGATTTATCCTTGCACAACCATTGGTGACGGTGCCCTCAATTATATATTTTCAAAATATTCACTTGAAGTTGAATGCCATCAGAAAGTTTTGGTGGGAAAAGGTTTCGTGGAAACGTATTTGGCGCCCCAACCTTGAGATTAGTGAGATGATATACGTGAGCTGATGTTGTCGAGGAACCTAAGTGGAAAGTGAACTGCATAGTCCATTTAAACGACAGCATGCAAATTTCACTAATTTGATCTGCCGTGCAGTTTTTGTGTGTCAGAATTGAAAGTTCGCACTCAGTTTTAACGGAATTCTAGCCCAGAACCTCCCGGAACGTAGACTTTAGCTACGAATAAATGCGTCACGTATGTAACGTCGAAATAATTCATGAAAACAAATTAAATTTAAATAGTAAAAAATTCATGTCCTGGGCTCATAGAGGTTGTACAACACCACGTTTCGATAGGTTACTGTAGAGTGAAATTCCTGTATAATTTATTTATCGCTGGTCGTATTTGCTTTTCGGACTGTCTGCAATGAAAGTTTACGAACATAGTTTTATTCTTAATGATCAAGTTATCTTAATGAGTGAAAAAAGGTACATATAATTTTTAAATTCTTAAGTAAGCATCACTCTGACGCGAACAACACCTCAATATCTCTCTTGGTTAGATAGATATCATAGGTTGAAGTAAAACAAATTTTGTACTTTTTCGCCATTTTGGGTGCCGAATTTCGAAATATTTTAATTTCACATCTTTGGCATTCCTATAAGCATCCTATTGAGGTGCAAATCACAACGGTAGCCTATTCAGTCGGATAAAAATCAATAATTAATTTAAAAACACATATGACCCTGCACAGTACTGAGAGTTCGAATTTCGAAAAATCTAAAAAAATTTTCGATCATTTCTGTAATCATCATCCTGAAACAAAAATTAACTACATATCTCGACGGGTTCGATAGATATCGAGGATTTATCTAAAACCCAGTCAATGTCCTTTCACCTCCTAAGAGACTGAATTTCGAAGTACTCTTCTATCACATTTTAGACAACTTAACTGGTGTCACTTGGACGTGAAAAACACAATAGCCTCTTCGGTTCAAGATATATCGAAGATTAAGTAAATACACATTCCATCACTTTCACCCCTTTTCACCTCCTTAGGTGGCGAATTTCGAAAAATCCTGAAACTGCTTTTCAGGTATTTGAGTAAGCATAAATCTCAAACAAAAATCACGTCGCTATACAAAAATCAATGGGATCGATATATATCGATTATGAATAGAAAATACATTTTACCCTTTTTTTACCTCTTTGGGGCCGAATTCGGAAAATATATTTTAATGGTATTAGGGATATTTACAAAAGCATCAATATAAAGCAAATAGCACTTTGATATCTCGACCGATTCGATAGATATGGAGGAATACACATTTTACATATTTTACCCCCTTAATTAAAGAATTTCGAAACATCTTGAATTCATATCATAGATATTTGTAAACGCAACCAATTGAAGTAAAAATCACGACGATATTCAATTGTGCTTCAGTGATATAGACAATTCATAAAAAAAACACATTTAACTGCTTGGCGGTCGAATTTCAAAAACTTCTAAAATTTCTTTTTAGGTATTTACGTAAGCAATATTTTGAAGTAAATACCAACTCTCTATCCCGAAGGATTCGATAGATATATCGATAGTTAATAGAAAACTCATTTAAAGTCTTTTCACCCCCATAAATGTTGAATTTCGAAAAACCCTTAAATAGGCTAATATGTATTTTTATGTGTTTCATATCTATGTAAAAATCACGGTGATATGCCGTCGGGTTCGAGCTCTATCGACGTTTCTTCGGAAATACATTTCTCCCTTTTCACCCCCTATGAGGTCGAATTTCTAAAAATCCCTTCTTAGTGCTCCCCTACGACCTGACGGGAAACCACACAAAAATTTTCACGATTCTAGGTCCAGCGGTTTGGGCTGCAGTTTTGATATGTCAGTCAGTCAGGGTTGTCTTTTATGTACAGAGATAAATCTCGACATGTTACTTAATACAGTATAACCGTCTTAGGTTATGTTAAGTACAAGTTCCCGATAGTTTAACAAGCTGGAATACAATGTCTTTGAATGATTCTTGCAATGGGATAGAATAATGTACTGTACTACTGTGGACATACGCCATTGCAATATTATGTCGTGCCAGAAGATGATGGTAGCAGATGTCAGCTCCCGAAACGTTGCGAAAAGTTAAAAAATCTACAGTGTTCTTTCTTTTCTTCATCTTTGTGTCGTCTAGTCTGTTGTCTGTGACGTCGTCGTTGTCTTGTCTTATGTCCAACATTGTCTTCGTCTCAGTATTATTGCCTGTGCTGTCTTAATTGTGGTGTAAGATTATTTGGTTTTTCTTTCTACTTATATTTTTGAATGTTTATTTTATTTCTCTTTATTTGTTATTGAGTAATTGCTTATGGGAACTTCATGTTCTGTTGTTTTGGTTTATGAATGTGTTGACTACAGTCAACTAGGCTGTTTTTTGCGTCTGTTTTTCCTTAGTCTGATAATAGAATTCTAGGACTACATGATATTGCAATGGCGTATGTCCTCAACAGTACAGTACGTTATGCTGGAATATGCTGTGCGTTGAATTACATTTTAGGATAATTTTACTAGGTTGTTATGTAGGAAACCACAATACAAATGTTAATGTGTGGCGCTTCTCGGTTCTGAACATTGTGTCTCATAGAACGAACCTTGCTGACGTCACGAAGATATTGGGCCTAACGTGGGAATGTGGAACACGAATTTCTGTTGTTTCCAGTAAACGCTGCCGTTTCCTGAATAAAACACAGCTGTGATAATATATTGAAATAAATATTACTCTAGTAGTTTTACGTTTAACAGTCACACAATCAGGCTCAACAAAGATTACTATCATTGCTTGAAAAAGTTATATTTTGTGAAAATTTTATTTTTTTTTTTAATACGTAGAAGTGGCCCAGTAGCACTTTAGCTTAGTTGGCGTAGGACGTTTATCAGCACTCACGTAATGTATTTATGTGAAATATACAACACTCATAATAGCAAGCATGATTGTTAAGAATTAAAGTATTACAGTAGCACAATACATATTTTGCTCGGTTCTCCAGGAACTGAGTTCCTTTTCTTTTATTGCGACATGCAAAAAAGTGCTGTATAGCGTGAATTCTATGTCTCTTGCGCTATATCTCAAGCACCGCAGTTGACATTTTAACGTATATCTAGGCCGTAATCAGTCACCCAAAATTAAGAATATAAAACAATTTGTTTGACTGACTGCGGCTTAAACATACGTTAATATTTCAACTGTGACGTTTGTACTGTAGCACAAAATACATACAATTCACGTTATAGTCTCACATTTTACACTTTTCTTCTCAGACTGTATAAAAAGCGAAAAATAATATAGTCCAATATGGCCACTGATGTCCCACCTTAATATGGGAAAAGAAGACCTGGCGAAATGTGCACTGTTATGCCATATGTATTTAGAGTGTCGTAACTGTTGGTATGCAACGATACACAGGCCAGTGCACGTTGTGTTACCTGCTGTCAGGCGCTTTATGCACCTTTATTGTAATACTGTTCCACTGGACAAATCTCCTGACACCATGACTGAACTACGTGTACGCGCAAGGCCATCTTTGTTATCTTTATCGTCATAGAGTATTCCACATGCAGGTAAGCATTCTTGCAAACGTGACTGGAAAAGTATATGTCACAGATTTCCCGCCATAACTACCAGTGCCAGCATTTTATCAGACATGAAGCTTCATTGTGATCTAAATAAAACATAATACTGGTCACCCTTATTTCTGTAATGTAATGGTGGGGTTAATAAAAATTTAAGGAACAAAACTAGTCAGTAAGTGTTCTATCTTGACAAAGTTATAAAACGAGGAGCTAAGACACAAAATAATAATGTTTTTTCTTGTCGCAGACAGTATAAGGAGAAGGTTTACAATGCATCGTTAAAAGAAGGGGAGTTAATATAAAAATATCGGCTTTAAAAGGTTCATACACAAAGATACATGTTATAGAACATTTTGACAATAAGTAATTTAGTTACAGTTATCTATGAGTTAGTTTCCTTCTGAACAACGTTTGATTTACTTTGGCGCGGAAAACGTCATGAAACAGGCTCGACACGATACGATATAGTCGCTGCAATGAAAACAAAGTTTTACGAAAGAAACGAAGCGATACATAAACATTCAAGAATTGTTTAAAATCGTAGCTTTACGTATTTACTTTGTGGCACCAGACGGAAAAGTTTGTCACTTGTTTATTTCAAGCAGTAGAAAATAAAGATAAACTCTCACGTTCTCACAGGTGCTTACGCAAAACCGGTTATTCGGATTGTGTTGGCAAACAAGTATTGTAAAATATTCTAAAACTATAGGTGGCAATTTACTTCTTTCAGATAATTTACTGTTTCCTGTCGATTTTAATTTAAATGAAGCCAGCCAAGTTTTAATCAAAGAGTAAATATTGTATTATACTCTAAAGTTATCATCTAAGACGAAAATATACAAAATTTTTACTAATTTTTTACACAATTTCGTCTTCAAAAGTGCTCACTATCGTAACAACCTAGACAAGAACTATTTTTACGAATAAAAACTACGTAGGATTTCTTAAATAGCATGTAACGTACCGGACGCACGACTAATTGTCAATGACATTTCAGTATTTTGTTTCTTAAAGCTATGGTTTTAAGTGTGTAAATTCCATTTACTGACACCGATAACTACGTACAGATAAAAGCTAAGTAAGTTTCTTGCATCAATTTATTATTATTAAAGCTACCATGCGTACACTACCAACATCACAATTATAACAACGCAATACTTTTATGTATTGCTATCTGACGTTCGTGTGACGCGACGGAATTGAAAAAAATTTTATTTTCTGAAAGTTGGCTGTACGCTGAATTTCAGCAGCTATGACGTCACATATTGAAAAAGTGTGATTGACAGAGAAAATCCGCGCTAATGTGAAATCAGCACGACTCTGTCCGACATTATACGCCTTTACCAAACATCATGGAGCACAATATGGCAAACTACAGTCTTTTGTCATCGTTGAAGAGCGAGGCGTGTTACTATCGGCGTGAACTAGAAACACTATAATAATTCAAAACTACGCTTGTGGTTATGAAATATTAATAAACTGACACACATATTTTCTTTTTTACTAATATCACGAGATGGAGTTGCATCACATAACAAAAAGTAAATCCAAGAATATTCTTTTCTTATTTCTGTGCCACATTAAAGAACGTTTCCGTTCGGAAATAAAAATAAAAAATTTAACAATAATGGACTTGGCTTTATAATTTGCGTATGAAATAATCAAAAATATATAAACTCTTAACATTTATAAAAATAACTTATTTAATTTAAGAATGAAAGAGCATTTCCATAATCTTAAATCACAACAACATTTCCCTTTATAACTTACATTCATGCGAAACTAAAACAGCCTATATAGAACTACGTTATTACAGAAGAAACAGTGCTCATATCTGCAGGAGATGGTATCAACTAACATGTCTGTTTTTTCTGTATAACTTTCTAATATCATCACTCTACAATATTTGCTTGTACTTGTAAATGCGTGTCGGGTCCTCGTAACTGAAATTAGGAAAACGATTCCTCAACCGAACATTGCCGAAGTTCACTTCCTACATCGTTCAACTTATCAAAGGAAAACAATGTTACAGTGATTAACGATATTGAATTACTAATCTGTAATAACGCATGTCATCTAAAAGTTAGCTGTATTTAACGTGTAGATGTACTGAATGAAATAATGTAAATATTATAATGCACTTGGCAGTTCCGTAACGTCTCCCTCTATTGTTTGAAATGCGTGTTCTGACGATGTTGGGGAGGGGGAATTTGTAGCCTATTTCGACAGTCTTCGGCGGAAATAAGGTTGTTAACGAGCACTCTGCAGCGAATAATTCGTAATTTTATAATTGTAGAACGCACTGTTAATATCATACACATTACATCAACAGTAATTTTCCACAAATATTTTTGGTTCACATATTTCACTATTTGTGCTACTTATACAAAGTAAAAACAATTCAAAAGTTGGAATGAAATAATTCAATGTGAAAGCAAATGTTAAAGCTACAAAATGACACCTTCCTATGATCACAATACAATCTTCTGTATTAAAAAAAAAAAAAAAAAAAAATTCTTGAAAGTATTTTTGTATATGTTTTGAGTATGTGTAAAATTTAAAAATAACTCTTATATGAAATAACAAATGCGTCATTCAGTGGCTTAATACGTTTACTGTCATTCTAAATTATTTCGTTGGTATCGTTCGAATAGTTTTTACTTTGTGTAGGTAGCGAAAATAGTCAACTCGCTACTTTGACGAGCGTTTGCAGGGAAACTGTGGAACCGGAATATATGTTACATGTGGGAAATTGCTATTAATTTACTGTGAAAGAGTTGAACAGTGTTTGGTACAGTTGTACAATTACGAACTTTTCTGTGCAGTGTGCACTATTGTTTGTGCTTGTTTTTATCGACGTTAGTTTTTTTCGCCTAAACGAGAGCAGATGTCAAAAATCTGCTTGGCGGTTTTGTTAAAAATCGTCTTCTCCGCGTTGGCTGATTTTTTCAAGGCAGGAAATACTATCGCTTTTTGCAAATTATATAACTAACGAAATTCTGGTTACTTGACATTTTGTTCGAAACCGTATAATTTCTTGTTTTTGTAAAAATAGCTTTCATGGCAAAAAACAATTTTAAACAAAACTACCAGACAGATTTTGATATCATTCCTCGTTTAAGCTTAAAAATTCGTTATTGGAAAAACATTAGAAACAAGAAGGCATGGCATTAACATGTGAGTTAGGACACTCTTATTGTATGCTCCGTGGTACGCGGCCACGAAGCAGCTACAGTATGTGGCTTCATCACCACGTGGTCGGGATGGGAAATAGCAGCAGGTAGGCGGACGCCGCGGGCTGAAGAGAATTCTCGTAGCGAAAGAGCCCGAGGCTTCGGAAGCGCGCCTTCGACCCACCCACGACTACATCCTGAGTAATGCCGTCAGCTGAGGTGACGTCACGCCAAACCAGGCGACGTCGTCTATTTTCTCTTCCTCCACGAGTAGTCTTGTTTACACGGCAGCAGGGTCACACACACACATACACACACGAGCGCGTAAACAAAGACTCGCACTACATTCAAGCATTTCTGAGCATGCTCTTTACCCCGGCCATTGGGACACTAAGCTTCGTATATGTATTGTTGAAACGTCTAGTTAGTTGGTTACGTTCCCGCTGCAGTCGCCACCATCGCTTGAGCTTGGACGTGTGCTGGGGCGCAGCCAGGATGTTTGCTTGGAGGGTGTTGGACCGGACGGGGCTAGGATTTGTATTTTTATGGGGTGGAGGAAGATTCCAAACTTGGGAATGTTGTGAATTAACACCGATCTTTCCCAATAAACCGGGGAGTGTATTTCAATGTGCAAAATAGTGCTATTTAAGAAGTTTTCTTAAGATACAACAGAGGTAGGGGTGGTGTGTGCTCCATGAACTCTCCCTGCCAAAGTTTCGTTGGAATATTTGGCAATTACAGCATTATAGTTTTGAATCCTTACAGTTAAGTGTACGCAAATAGTTGAAGTATAACGGTAATAGTACCTTACAGAAAAATAACCAATATCTATTCAGAACATTTTCACACATTTTCGGGGGGTGTTTCAACCCTCAAAACCCATCCTTGGGTGCGCCACTGGACGTGTGGCGGCCCAAACCTCGTGCAGTACTCGTTACGAATGACAGCAGCGGGCGACAGTCAGCGCCCTAACTTGCAAGTTACAATCTAAGGTCGAGTCACAATATCGCATTGTAGCGGGGAAATTATCAAGCTGATCTTCATTCGCATACAGGGTGGCCGAATAGTCCTGCAGCATAAGCAGTTGTTTTTGTCAGCGAATTGCTTCCGAATGCCGTGCTACTACGCCCTTGTTGGTAAAAAAAAACATTCTATGGCACTTGCATGATCGCCTGCAGCTGTGTCTTGATATTTCAGGCAATCATAGTGAGCACATTTTGTGATTTACTTCACACGCATTTGCGGTAAATTGCTCTTCCTTTAATGCGGGACATTTGGCCCATCATGTAGATTAAATTGTATTCCTTGGCGAATACACAATATATACCGGATGTCCAGAAATTACATATGATAAGCACACCGCTTGAATCCTGAGCCAAGTTAGAAACGAACATGTTGGTTGCAAAATGTTGTACGATGACATTTTACGTGCATGATGTTGCAATAGCCGTGTAGATAGTCTTCTCTTAAGAGGGCGTGGTACATAATTCAACGCTAAAAGCATTAATCTATAACTGTAGGTTTCTTAAAGCCAATTTGTGAAAAGTAATCAATAGCAATCGAAGACAATAGTTTTAGCCAACGTTTTAAACAAAATTGTTTCCAGTGTTACGAACTTCTGAGACACAATCTCTGACGCCGGAACCTCGAGTTATTAATTGCCGCGCAAGAGATCACGCGTAACGAATAAGTAATTCTGTATAAATATTTACTCGTAAAGTTGGCAAATACCATTATCTAGAATCGTCATTGAGTATTTTAACCGTATTGGTTTCGAAAGAAGCGTATAAATCAATTGATGTTTTCAGCGTTAATTTATCTACCACGCACTCTTAAGCTCCACATATATTATACTTATCTTACTAACATTGCTCTGACCATCATATTAAGGACTCGCGTTCAATGCCCGAGCATTTCAAACATGTGTCTACATTTACTCAACGTAAAATACATCAAATAGTACATGGACGTGCTGTCAAGTAAGAGACGTGTATAAGCAAAGATAAACTGCCGATAATCACGAAACAGAGCTACCGAAGTAATCGACGTCATTCGAGACGATGACATTGTCAGCGGCTGAAATAGCAGACCGCCACGGCAGTTGTTAAGGAACAATACCAGCATTCACCTGGAGCCATTCCTTGGAAACCATGTAAAACTGAAATCAGGATGGCCGGAGTCGGTGATCGAACCCGTGTCCTCCCGAGCCCAACATGTAGCCGTTGAGCCACCTCGCTCGACAGCAGAGCTCCCGAGGTGCATGAAAGCCACTGAAATAAAGTTGTACAAAAGTATTTTCGCAGCAAATTAGTGGCGATACTGATTGCCACAGTAAAGTAAGGGACGTCCCTGCACTGACACGCTGCCAATAACCATGAAGCACATCTGCAGACGTGTTTGAAACAATCTGGTGAAAAAATTGTGCAACCGAACCCGAGGTCCCTAAATATGTCCGTGAAATTCCTCGCGTTTACGGTGCATGAAGGGCATATGTGCCGACGAGTCTCGGAACGTACTGGTCACATTATAAGGAAGCTGTATACGGTCTGATTATACACTTGGGGCACGGGTATTACCGCTCATTTAGGACAAAACCAGTAACTTTTAATTTGCTGTGACTGACACCTTGTTACTGTAGAATAAGCTCCTCGCTTCTTGCACTCAACTGGTTGGTTGGTGTACCTGCTTCTATTCATTTAATGGTTCAACAAATATGCTGCTCTATGTATAGTTAGTGATGGCGGAAGAAAATCGTGAAAATCCTTCCTGCCACTGTATTCTCCAAAGTGGTGTAGCGTCTTGCGTCTTGGTGATTGCATGCGAATCACAGACGTTCACTCGTGTGCACCAGAATTAGTATTAGCCCAGTCAAACAGACAATCACCAGTAACAAAAGAAAAACGTCAGAAATGAATACATTACGTTAAAGCCTAGCAAACAATCAACATTTCCGACGAAAACTCATCATTAGGGATGAAGGTTCATCGCGGGAAAGCTTGATTGTTTGTTGGGTTCCAACGAACGTTCAGCTTATGAAAAGATGACTAGCTTTCGCTTGTTCGTAGAGAAGTTGCCCTATTTAACTAAGCCAGTAAAAATCCCGCTATTTTTATATTTAATGCCTATTATTGGTCTGCAGACAGCCATGTTGTGTCAGACGTTCATCAGGGCCATGAACTTTTCCCGAAAATAATTTTGCCCCAGTTCGTTTCAGTGCCTTACGTGCACATCTGCAGTTCTTATTTGTAGCCAGTGAGTGGATGTTTTAAATATCACGTGTCTTGGGCTTCTACCCGCCAATCAGAGATGAGTGGTGTTGCGGTAACCCTGCTGTGATTGGCACAGTCAAATGTGAGACTTCACTCCACTAAGACTCGCTGCCAACAACTATGAAGCAGAGCTGTAGATTTACATGTAAGGCATTGAAACAAACTGGGGCGAAATTATTTTAGCGAAATGTTCGTGGTCCTACAAATCATACATGTCACAAGAAACTACAGTGTTTTCAAGGGCACGTTAGCACAAAAAGTTTTCACGATATACTATCATACCTACACATCGTCCCTATGTAGAGTCATTGTCCATTACCGCTTACCTTGGAATATATGCACGCCTCACCATTGGCGCAAACTCTCCTAGGTATGTAGTACAGCCTCTTTCTAGAAGATGGTTCCACACATTGCGACCACAACCCGCAGTTATGTTTGGACGACCTCGTACGAGAATGCGCGCCTCGTCTGTTCTCAGAGTCAGAGAAAATTTTAAAACCCCAATAAAACAGCGGATTTCTTTTGTTTCTGTCGCAGCGTATCCCTCTGAAGCCCGCCTATGTTTGTATTACAGTTTCATGACTCGGACTAACGACGGTATCCTGGCATATGTCACACCCTGATCTCTGTATCAACATTCAAGTTGAAGGCGTTTGTTTATCGAAACATTATTTATATGATGTTTTATTACCAAACGTAGTTCAGCTCAAAATAGGCCATGTTAGCAGTCTATTTATAAACGGTTCGTTGTCCGAGTACATACGTTTTCTGCAAACAGTGCAAAATTAATATAAGTTATATTTCTTTATTTGACGGAAAGATATTTAACAAGTAAGTTTCCGTTTTCTAAAGCTAGGCTGGTACTGCTTTATCATAATTGGCAAACTTCACAAGTGTGGACGAGGGATACTACCGGGAATGAGATGATTTTGTGACGACAATTTCAAGTTTTAGTTAATTCACAGTTTCTATACAATTATGTGTATGACAATTATTTTTAATTCCCCCAGAAAAAAAAATCTGAACACAGGATTGGGCAAACGTAAATTTATAAATAGCTACGAAGAATGTGATAAAAAGCATTTCATATGTAATTTTAAAAAAGTCAATTTTTTTATTTTTACCATCCCGATAGCGTGCAGAATCAGATAACTATATATTTTCCAAATCAAGTAAGAAGTTTAAAAATTGATTGTTTATTTAATTTTGTGCTAAAAGAAGTAACTATACAAAACCAACTGAACCGAATTATTTTAGTCTCGATAGGAACCACACGACATGTAAGTTTAACGTGTTTGTAACAAATATGTTTCAGTGCCAATACGGGTATGAACTGGCCTTTGTATGTTGACGTGTTGCACTGTGAATACTATGTTGTACCGGTGCTGTACACTGCGAAGGCTAGAAGCAATGCAGCCTGTGTGTTACGTGCCAGCTCAGTGATTTGTAGACTTTGCAAAGGTTCTCACCATAAAACACTAAGGCATAGAGAAGTTGGTTGACTGGTTGAAAAATACAAGTCCGTCGCACATAACAACATTTATCAGTTGCAGCCTTTTAAACATAAATCCGCGTGTTACGGAAAAGATTAAAGAGTCAAGATTGTAGTGTACGCGAAGACTAATATAAGGTCGTGTGTCTCAATTCAAAGAGTACTCTGTTGAAAGAGTACTATTACGCATAGCAACAATAGAGAGCTCTTGTTTGCTCTCTGGTGCTCTCGCTCCAGTTGGGACGATGCTCTCTTTTATTTGTAAACAAAAATTGCGAAGGTTACAAGGGTGTAAATTGTACGAATATAAGTTATAAACACGCATTAAATACAGTTGTGGGCAATTCAAATAATTTTTAAACCCATAGGCCCCGCATTTCGAGCGGGGAATATTTGTTCATTACCGATGCCAATTTTATATTTTATGTATTTAAATGCACATCAAGGCCAAAAATGCTAACTTAATGTATCGTCATTATTAACTGTTCACTGTAAGTTACTATTCATGTATAAGTATTTAAATATTTGCAATACATGACGCACGTTTCTTCTTTAACCTCGAACTATAGTCGTAATCAAGATGGCGTACGCCAGAGAGCACGAGAGAGCGAGAGCGAGTATACAACTTTGTTCTCTCGTTCTTTCGTACTCTCGGTGAACAATTGAGACAGGCAGAGAGTTCTCTCTCTGACGTAGTTGTGACGTTTTTGCGACAGTGAGAGCATGAAAGAGCACTCTTTGGATGAACTGAGACACGGCCTTAGCGCCGTGGTTTCTCACTAGGAAGTTTGACATTTACGAACCCTTACCACTCCATGCTGGAGCAGACATATTGGGTGCAGTTGAGTCCTAGTGAGGTGTAGAGAGTTGTCAGGTTAGCCTATATAGTCCCAGTGTGGTACGGTAGTGTTTGGAAGTGAGGCTCCCCGAATATGATGTAGGATGATACCGGCTGGCCGAGTGGGTTAGTTGTCACCTTCTACTGTAGTAGGGTAAGGTTAGGTAACCTTTCCTTAACTAACGTAGCAAAACATGGAAAACATAATGGTAAAATAATGTAACCTAACCAAAAATTACATGAACTAACCTAACCTAACGAAAAACTGAACATTTGGAAGTTAGTAAACTACAATTTTCTTTACCTACGACTACTTCTAACGACTATAGAAAAATTTTGCATTACTAAACTATGACTTAAAAATCAAAAGTTAGGCCGATATACGACAAATAGCGATTATTGATATTTACCAATATTTAGAGACCTGAAAATATCACGATTTCATTTTGGCACAAGCTAGAATTCCAACAACTGTAAGTTAGAGTCCTTTTCCCATTTGGGTTTTGATGTATTCTACACCTCCTGGAAGTATCTGCACCAATAATAAAAGCATACCTAACACGGACATATATCACTTTAACAGCAAGCAGCTAATGATCATCTGCCGTCTGCTTCAGTTCTTAAATATTCTTGCATGTTAGCCTACACGGTTGTGAACACGCGGATATTTTTGGTCTCTGACAATATTTAACTGTGAACCTGACAATCAGCTACGTAATTCTGAGTAAATTTCAGACATAAATATTACTGCGAAAATAATACTATAGTGTATTTATTTGAAATCGCTATTGTATTCACTACCTCAATGGCGGCCATACAGGTTTTAAAGACAAACTATCAACATAATATTTCCTTTGACAGCTATTTTGGGATATAGCACATACGTATGGTGTTTTACTCCCGCCATCTTGGAACCCTGAACAGCATTGAAGGCGTTCTTCGTAATCCTGGTGAACAATAAATCCGGGTCACGAGACTAGTAAAACCTACCATATTCCAGTTTCCTGAGTTTTCGTAAACGCCAAATGTGTGCTACATTAAGTCAACAGTAATTATTTCAAAAGTAACGCTTGGTTTTAAGTGATGTTTAGATAGTTTCATTTTTCTCATGTTTGGATCCATAAAAGGCATTACAATTGAAGACAACTAACTAAGTTTAACTACCTACTGTTCACGATAAGTTCACTGAGTAAAATAGCACATGATCCTTAATATTGTAAAGAAGTAGCAACACTACATCATGTGGCATGCCGAATATTGCAGAATAAATAATTCAAGACACAAGAAACTCTTCTCGACCACTTTCAGAACCCTTCAAATTACTGGCATTTTTGAGCGAAGAAGAAAGTATTGTCAAGTTACGTAACGTCATTAATGTTTGCTTAGAAAGACCCGTTCTCTGCTGGATAATTTAAACCCCAAGAATAATAAAACTGCAAGTGTTCTTCATGACGTAAGGTAGATGGGGATATAAGTCGCGAAACAAAGAAGATATGTTTGAGGTTTATACTTAACGAACTGGCAATGAAACAAGATTAAATGTGAAGCACCTTAATATATCGTTGCCATAAAAAACCTATTTCTCTGGTCGCACTGTTTTCAGTCAACACACGCTTCTTTGTATCACAAAACAGAACTTGGCAAGTCGCTGGGATCACGGTTTGTATTGGCTGGCTTTCTCTTGCGACTAGGCAGTTCGAATAGCTTCCCATTAAAGTGCCGCTAGCATCGTAATTTGATCTGTGATCTCGCTGTTCTTACGGAAACTAAATTTCACTTGCAAAACTTTCTCTTCGTGATGCGTTCGATTCTTTACAATACTGGTGCAAGAAGTGAGAAAATTATAAGTTCCAACTGTTTTTTTAGCATTACGGTGGTTTTGTATTGAGATTACATATCCTTCTATGAGTATTAAATATATGAATAAAATGTTGCTACTGGTTATTACAACAACTGAATTTAGGTAAAATACAGACTTTTGTAAGAATATAAATTTTATGTCCTTGTACTTTAAAGTGTTCCCAGATGAATTAGCTTTTTTACGCGGTTATTTATTTATAAAACTAATCAAAATTGAAACGCAATTTTATTTTATCTGCTTGCTGTTATAAAAATATTTTTTAAAAATCAAATTTCCAAAAATTTCTAATATTTGTAGTGGGAAAACAGATAACTCAAAATTTATCGAAAAGTTATTTTATGCTGTAGATTTTTTTTCAAGGTGGTCTGCGAAAGTGGTACAATAACTAATATTATTTGAATAATAGACGCAACAAAGGACAGAGAATTTTGGGCACTTAGAAAATAGTACCTTAAGGGAAAGTAAAGAAAGTGGAAATATAACAGACATAATCAAATAAATTTAAAGGCTGCTATTGGAGCAGTTACCGCATAACGCCAGCACACGCACCACTTTAACATCTTAATTCATCTGTGAAAGTAACTTAATACAATTATTTGAGCTCACATGGTCACGTAGCTGTGTTTAGTTAGATTGTTATCTAACATCAAATCAATTCAGGGTTCGACGGTAAAATAAATCCTAAATTAGCAATACATATAGAGAAATTTGTATTCGGGGTTGAATAGTAACGAATCCTAGCACTGGTGCTCCAGCATTTAATTGTTTTAACAGAAATGTAATATAAGTTCCGTGTTCATTGCTTTCATACATTTAAACGCTTAGCTTACAGTTTCGCTTCAATGTTGTTTTGGTTATCTCTATTAGTTACATAGTATTTTGAGCAATTTCACGTGTATAGTATTATAACAACACAGATTTTCTCTGGTCTTGGGCAGATTAGACCTAGAGTTGATCAAGTAGATGAGCGAGTTAGCTGAATAAATAGTCCAGTCACCATGCACTTAAAATTAGGGTTACCGGGAAGAAGGTTCGAAGTCAGTGATATTTTAATATGTTGTATGTTGGTATTCTGCGGTGTATAATCCAAGTATTTGAATATGTGTTTCCTGTACGAACTTCAGGGCTGCACAAAACCTTGAAATGTTTGGACTTTCTTCAGTTTTTTGCTTATAGGTCTTGATTGACGCATTCTAACCAAAAGCACTACATGACAAAAGCTAAAGAAAATTAAATTTGAACTGGTTAAACGTTTTCTTCAACGAAATCGTACCAAGTTATAGTGCTTTAAAATTTCTAAAAACGTTTCAAAGTAACGAAAAAGTGCGAAAAATTCAGGTTTTTTCTTAAGTAATATTCTCTTTCGACATTTCTATGTGGCTAGTAATAGAAATAGTGGTAGGTGTCTCTAAGTTCATAAACTGTAAGTGACGAGAAAAATTTTTGAAGTAGTTAAGTTGAAAATGAAGAATATGGTGTTAAATTCAGTGCTCTGAAAACTAAAAACAAAAAATTTACAGTCGACCCTCTTACTTCTTTCAACGAGTTTGTATTACCAAACAGTCTGATGATGACCTCAAAGACTTATTCCGATTCAAGCTTGCAAACTTTCCACATGTCCCTTTTCAATGAGGAAGGTATACGCAAGAGCCAGAAGTCAACGTTGTATGAAGCATTCATTCCTGTACAAGAAGAAAACCTTGGCAGTAGAAAATGTGCAGTAATGGGTGGTGCTTACACGCTGCATAAGGTTGTATGAGGTAAGACTACATCACCCACATTCGAGTCAGTGTGCAAGAGGACTATGTACAGAAACACTTTGGGTGCAATGCTATCATAGTAGTATTCGATGAATACTCTAATGACGTCGTTTCTCAGGGCACGAAAGCAACTCAACTACATAGCCGGGCTTTGCTGCTATCATCCACAAAATTTGTATTTTCCTTAACAACTGCTGTTCTGTCGCAAGAAATATTTATGTCCAGTGACACCAACAAGAGAAACTTTCTTTCAGTGCTGATGACTGAAATGGAAGCAATGGGTATCGAGGTTAGGCAGCCAAAAGAAGATGCTGATGTCATGACAGTGAAAACTACAATATCTAAAGCTGCTGACTTTGATAGTGTTACTATCACAGGTGAAGACGTCCATCTATTAATATTGCTGGCTGAGTTAGGATCTTCATAAAATAACATTTCTTTCCAGAAGAGTGGAAGAGGTAAACGCCCCCAGTGCTTTGTATTCGTCAGCTTCTTGCAAATACAATATTCAGGATATTCTTTTCCTGCATACAGCAAGCTGGTGTGACACTACATCGAACCCGTTTGGACAAGGGAAGAAGATAGTTTTCACTATTATGAGAAGAACAGCTCTCCGTCTGATGTTAGTATTTTCAAAGACGACGCAGCAACACCGCGCCAAATTTCGGAAGCAGGAGAAAAGTTTCTTGTGATAATTTATGGTGTAAACATGGACACGAATACTCTGGACGATCTTCGTTACCGAATATTTTCCAACTCCGTGGCAAAATCTAATTTCCACCTTGCCAGATTACCTCCTACACAAGACGCTGCCCTGTACCATTCTTTTCGTACCTATCTGCAAGTACGAACGAGGCTGGGCTACGAAAAGTTACGGACGGTTTAGGGCTGGACTAAAACAAAACGAGATCCCCGTAACAACGACCATGGATGCAGCTCCAGAAAAGTTGATGCACGTGATGCAATGCAAGTGCACGAAAGGATGTTGCACCGAGACCTGCAGCTGCAAAAAAAAAAAAACAGGACTCCGCTGCTCAGCCATCTGCAAGAACTGTGCAGGAAATGCTTGTGAGAATTCGCCTGAAACCGACCTCAACGAGAAAGATACAGACTTTGAGTGTGACATAGAGCTTATTAATAGCTCATTTTTAATAATTAAAATTTTATTCTTCTTAGTTAATATATCCACATATTATTAGACGTAGTATAAAATACATTTCTTGTAAATATAAAATCGTGTTCTTTGTTCTGAAATGAACTTCTCATTAAAGGTGGGGTTTATATTGCTGAGATTATTGAACGTTATTCGTAGAGAAATGTTGAAATATTAATGTTACTAGAGAAATAACCTGCAATATTTGCTGCTTTCAGATATTTCGGATTTTTTATAACTTTGAAGCGCTATATATTGGCACATATTTCGTTTCGACAAACGTTTAACCAGTGTAAATTGTAGGAAACTTTGTGATCTTCAATTATTGTGTGGCATGTTTTCGGGTAGAATGCGTTGTATAGGAGTTGTAAGCAAAAAACTGGAAAAAAAAAAAAAAAAGTCCAACAATTTCAAAGTTTTTGGGCAGCCCTGAAGTTCGTACAGGGTTCTCAAATTGGAAAACTTGGATTCTACACCGCACAGTACTCACATATAACATATTGAAATATCATTAACTTCGGGCCTGTTTCCAGACAGAATGTGCGTGGGGACTGGACTAAAACTTTTGCTAATACCTACGAGTAGAAATTTCAATTTGATATTTTATGGAACGTGACGCGTTAAAAGGGGAAGGTGGTTAGTTTACGCCAAACGTTAATTGTTTTAATATATTTTATAAGTGTACGAGACATGGTTGTAACATACAGTGGCTATTTTTACAGTAACTAAAATTTCATAGTTTTCATAGATTTTATATATTGGCATGTTAAAACCAGAATTTGCGTAAAATGATTTAAAAAGTAATACCAACTGAATACAAAGATTAAACCTTTTACGCTGAAGAACAGTGTCACGAGCTACGACAGGATACGTACAAAACCAAATTGGATTTTTTTATTTGTATTTTTGAAAGGTTTCTGAATTTTTTCATTTAAAATCGCAATTTTTCTGCAATTCTATTAAAATTTTTAGTGCCGTTTTATACACGCGTGTTGACGTAGCCCGTAACATTGTTCTTAAATGTGAATTTTTTTAATGTACAAAACCGTTTTACGCCATTTTGGGCTTTACCACGTCATTATACAAAATCTTTGAAAGCTATAAAATTTTCATTTCCGTAAAAAACAGTCACAATGTTTGTCTTCAAAACAAACCATATCTCGTACAAATATAAAAATTAATAAACCAACTAAGATTTTGCATAACCCCCCCCCCCCAAAAAAAATCCTTTAAAATATTTACTCTAACCAGGTCAACCGAGTGACTTAAGGTAATTGACTGAGAGGAGCAGGTGGCGGGAAAAGACGGCTTCACGGCGGCGGGCTGAGATATGACGTGCCATCAGGTGGTGTTATGACACCCCGTGACAAGAAAAAATGGCAAGTATATTTCTTTCAGCAAAACATCTTGACATCCTGCATTATCTTGATGTGAAGCGAAAAATAGTAGCTAGAGCAGCAACAAGAGAATGAAGATGCCCTCTCAACCTGGAAGTAGCTATTCCGTATACCTTGCATGCAAGGCAAATAAAGTAGTTGAGTTAGGCCATTGTTTTACTGAGAATTAAAAAAATGTGTTCATTGGCAACCAAACACATTGTGCCAGTTATCAGAATTAACGTATCGTGAATAATAATTTAAGAGCGGTAAATTTCAAATTACAAAACTTACAGAGTTTGTCTTTGTCAGGAGAATACAATTTTGCAATAAATATTTGACCTTATCAAAACATGTAACCGATTTCATTAAAGTAAATTGACCATTGTTTTGATAAACTAGTAGGCTAATACGGAGGACGCATAATCAACGCCAAAAACCGTCTATATCCGTGACTTTACGTGCATTACGACCTGCCATAATCTGTACACTCCTAACTCCATGTACAGTACTCAACCAAATGAACACGCGGTCGCCAGTACATAGTAAGATGGCGGAAAAGTTTAGCATAGCTTAATATTGGGGGTCTCATCGCAATACAACTATGCCGGCAAACAATTCTGGTTGCATATCACAATATTTCAATTCAAAAATATTTTTACACTTAGTAGTTGACGTGTATGCACTAGATTATAATGTTATAAGTAATTACCCCGGACAGTGCATGGTTCAATAAGTGTGGATTTATTAATCTTCCTACAACATTTTTTCGACATAATATGTAACTCTTATTGGCATATATTTTACAATTTTATAAATAAATATTCACAATTTCTAATTTAAATATTCGATTTTCCTAATCAATAAAGGATGAGTTAAAATGTACATAAGCATAAACATGGTATTAAACACAAGAATTAACCTTCATGTTAATCAGTCTGACTAGCTACAAGCGTACATAGGGATAAGCATATACACAAAGCAAGTTTTACTTTTAAGAAAAGTTTGATTGGGTTCAATGTTTGCTTACTACTAAAACTATGTAATAGGTTTAGCCAACGATTAGCTTGAAAGTAATATTACATTGTCACACGAGAGAATAATTCAGCAGATGATAAAAAGCTTGTGTTGTTCTTGGTCGTATAGAAAAACGACTGTCAAACTTTGATTATGCGGAGAGAATTGTTGTAGTTTTATTGAAGAAATACAACTGCCACAGTAGTAATAATAATCTTCAAGTGCAATTAAAAACGTCTTATAAGTATTTAAAAATATAGAAATTAGTCAACTGTATCAACACATATTTCTTCACAACAATGAGAGCCAAATTTCTACGGCTTAATACTTATCTTATTACCATTGTTACAAGCCCTTGGCGATTGCACTTTTGTTTTAGTTATTCTTATCGCAAATTACATGAGTAGTTCAGATTTTACTGACGATTGGGTATTCCAGTCATCCGATCAACATCGTACATTTCCATACTCCTTAAGTTATTCGTATCCCAGTTGCGTGCTTGAAAAACCCTCACAATTCCCTACCCTTAGTCATAATGTGTGGCACCGTCAACGAGGTATGAAACCTCACTGCTCCGAGGAATGCATAGAAGGCTCGGTCTGATTGCACTGGTTCCATTAAATGAGTTATGTGCTAATAGCCGTGCAGTTAAATGTTAATTAACAAAGTATTAAAAATTCTGACTAAGTAAGTAAAGATAAATGTTTTTAAAATCCAAAAGTGAAAATTACTTACACATCTGAAACAGGGCTGAAATCAGTATTTAAAAATCACGTTAATAACCGCTCTTCACAAAAAAAATATGATTCAATCAAAACACGAAAATTGCATTACATAAAATAAAATAATTACTGTTATTATCATTCCATTGTCCCGAACCACCCATCGCAGTACTGCATAGTGAGCTGTATTAAATAATCCCTTTGTTGCGACAGACTGTAGACTATCTCAAGATAAACCATGCACAATTAATACTACTATTACTACCAAAAAATTCACAATATAAATAATTCACAATTAAAAGACACAATGGCTAAGAAGAAATATATTAATGTAATGTTTGGCATCGTGTAATTTAAACATTATCAATAACTGTACTAAATACTATTAAAATGTCATTTGTTCTTAAAACATTATTTGCTGTCCGTCGGATACTTTTTAGTTAAAGTTATTGTAAGTTATTATGGATTTCCTTTGATGAATCGTCAAGGTACTAGAAATATTTAATGAGTTTACTACAAACTTAACATCACGACGTGGGCCTGTTTAATACACATTGCCCTATCCTGGACTCAACATTCTTAGATAAAACACACATCAAGTATTCGACTACAGGCCCAGCTGTTAACAGAAACAAACTGCAGATTTCAGCATAGTAAGTTAGTTATTGTATATATTAAGTTTTAAAATGTTCATTATCGTCTTGTTGCAGGACACAGCAAGATGCCGTACACGCATGTAGATAGTATTGCCTAACTGCTAGGCGCTGTAACGCTGCAGTTGAGAAGTTTTGAATGTGTTTTATAAGTAAGCGATGGATTCTAAGCAACGCCATAAAGTTTTAAGTAGTTTCTTTAAGAATGTCATTCATGTAAATCAACTGGCATCAAGTATATCCCAACAGTATAAAAGTCGAGGATAAATTTAATTTCGGCTGCTATGTTATTTTCACTATGGGGAACGGCATTACTGAAAGCATCATGTGAGGTTAAGACACTCGATTGTACAAAACCCTGTTTGAAAACCATTAAGAAAGTGGCTTTTTTCCTACATTGATGTCTTACATACAGTTGTAAATACAGTTACCTAAGAACAAGTAGTAGTTAGTTTTATTAAAAATAAGGGACATTTGGAAGTCGATTTTAAGGGTGGCATTACTCCCATTGTAGCATTACTTCTACACGGAAAATTATAAAACACATTTTCTACTTAAGTTTATTGTAAGCTATCGCCATTAATACTATCACAATATAGAAAACAACTTCACAAAAATTGCACTACATATCAAGAGGTGAACGTAATTAAATACAAAAAAAAAATAGGCTAATCGAAAAAAAAAATATATATATATAATACACTTTGCTTTGGCCTAATTATTTTTAATTTCATTATATGACAAGATTAGCCAAACTACCACATCTCGGTAATTAATTGTAAGAGCAACAAAAACAATTACCATAATACAGCGCCTTAAACTTCGAGACATCTGAAAACGGGTACTTTAATTATAGTGTGTGTAATATGTATTTAGCATAACCAAATAACTCTTAATATTATATACGTATTACCAAACACATAACACATTAATGCTGTTTTATAAATATTTAACAACAGGTAAGTGAATATTGACATATTTAATATTGCCGGTTATACGCCATTACGAATGTACTACGTAACAATTTGGCTACAATATATGCACTTTACAACGGAAAATATTTCAAACAATTGTATCAGTAAACGTATCACTTTAGAGAAAAATTTTGTTTTCGCTTATTGAAAAAAGTATGTTTTAATACGAAAATATTTATCCTTTTAGTGTAACAGTTATTATGTCTCTTTGTATGGTTTGATTCATTCAATATATTCTGAAATAATTTTTGCTATTGGCATGTCTTAAACAGTACTTTTTTTTCAATCTGACAAGTCTCTTTACAAAATTTGTTAACATAACAGTTCTATAGGATGTGAAAATCTCGGATAAAGCGTTTACAACTATAAAATATTGATAAACTGTGAAGAACAAAGTAAAGTGAACAAATGTATGGCAGTGCTTAAGCCTCCTCTTCATGAGTTCTAATTTATTCTAAGCCCATGGGGAAATCATTGTGTATAGCAGACTATGCAGAATGTATAGTAGGAGACAATGTTTTCTTCCCGTCGTATTTACACGATGGTTAAAGTAGAAATAGAATTTTCAACCCAAAATATATTTCCGGGTGTTTATTTTCTAACATTACGTTGCGAAAAATTGTACTGTATTTTTAGTTTACCAATTGTCATGTTTGATTTTTATTTGGTATAGTACTTGCAATTTTATTCTATTCAAAACATATAAATACTAATGTTTTCTTGCTTTTAGGGAAAACCAAATGACACAAAAATACACACCTCAGTGTGTTTTAATATATTCATATGTGTGTGATCATATATAAATATGTAACCTACATATAACTTAAATCATAGCTCATACTTTCACACAATTTCGTCCACATGTATGCCACTTATTTTGATTGGCGAGATTACAGCAGCCATGCGACCATCAGTGCATATGATTGGCTATTGTGGTTTCTGTACAATACGGCAACAGAAAAGATATGCTGTAATATACGCTTTAAAATACTTTCTTTGCTACATCAAAATTTTCTTTATATATTAACCAAAGCAAAGTAACTTTGCTGCCAAGGAATGTGGGTTGTCTTGCAGCAAAGTAAAATTGGATTTTTTCTTTTTATTAATATAAGTTTCTTTGTAGCATAGATAGTATTTTTTAACATTAAATTTGTGTTAATAATACACAACTATCTTCACCATATAGATTTCAAATTAAGTATCTTAATGATAGCAAAACACAAATTTTTACCGCTGGCATAAATTTGTAAAAAAAATAATCTTTGCTGTCTACATATTTTGCAGTTTTTCGTATTGAAACGAACTTCTTGTTGTCGCAAAAGAAAGTGTTTTTAGAGTGTATAGCAAGTTCTAATACGTTAGGCAAGTTTTTGGGAACGATATCTGCTGTATCTAAAATCAGATTGTCAAGGAGGTGGTGAAATGTAGCGAATATGTAAGCAGAATCAGTAGCAGAAAATTTTTAGTCTTCGCTATTTGGATTGGTAGAATTTTTACTTTTTATTTACCTACAAATTTTTATTATGTTTTACACATTGACAAGTCCATTGCTTTGTACATTGCCTGCAGTTGGTATTGCTCGAGAATTGAAACAATAGTAACTGTTTACTTCCGCAGGGAAAGAATTACTTGTTTCTTCCCGAACTTCACTAGCTAAAATGAACAAAGTCAGTTAATAGCACCGCCTACCGCGAGCTTTAAATTAGTTGTAGTGTTCAGGAAAAAACTTTTTTTTTACAAAATAATTCCAAGTGAGCTCATCGTGTCAATGTCCGAAATGAAAAAGCTTCGGACAAAGACGAAATGTCATTTCTACGACACAACGACTTCCAACATAGCTGAAATACATATTCCTTTACAGACTGCCGTACTTAACAATATAATGGCTGTATGTGTGTGAAGCTGAGATAGACACGTGCTCTGAACTTTGTTAACAGATTGTCCATTAATACAATTACATGGTCACGAGCTAAAGATCCATAGTAAAAATGGGTAGGCGGGAATATTGCAAACTAGTTTAGCGCTTGGTTCGTTGTGGCGATGAGGCATTTGATACGCGTTTCAAGGGTGTCCTTACAGCTCCATCGCTTCCAAACATCTAATTCGCAGGCAGGCGGTGCCCTTAAGAGGGCGTGGTACATAATTCAACGCTAAAAGCATTAATCTATAACTGTAGGTTTCTTGAAGCCAATTTGCGAAAAGTAAACAATAGCAATCCTAGACAATAGTTTTAGCCTACGTTTTAAACACAATTGTTTCCAGTGTTACGAACTTCTGAGGCACAATCTCTGACGCCGGAACCTCTTGCATTTAACAGCGGCGCAAGAAATCACGCGTAACGAATTAGTAATTCTGGATAAATATTTGCTCACAAACTTGGCAAATACCATTATTTAGATTGTCAATGAGTATTTCATGCATATCTGCTTCTAAAAAAGTGTAGAAAACGATTAATGTTTTCAGCGTTTATTTATCTACCCAACACTATTAAGGTGTAACAAATTTATAACGCATGAATAGGTAATATCGGTGGACATTTTAGCTATAACATCCTGATATGGTATTTATGATGGAAAATACAGAGTTGTAAGATAGCGCATACGGCGCACAGTGGGCTGAGAAGTCGAATCATGGTGCAAAAAATACAAAATCTTAAATTTTTTTCCCAGGCTTAATAACCATCTCATGTTGTTGTACAGGTACCAGTGTGTACGTGTGCAAGATATTTTAAGATTTGATTGTCGTTTGTCCCCAGGGTTACTGGCTGAATATGGTAGTTTTGAGTGCTTCTAAACTGATGGGAAATGACGCTCACTTAAATGGCGTGACTGTTATCGCGCACTTTGTCATATCGGCAATTCTTGGGTATATTTTTAAACTTCATCAAAATCACTATAAAACGATCTACAAGTGAACCATTAATTTTAATATATGAGGGCAGTAGCAATTTTTAAATGTTGGGACTGTTTGAACACATAATTAAATAATTACATAGAGTTTTAAAACAAACGCCACAAAATGCCACGGAGATTTTTGTGCCTGACTGTAGTCCAAACATAGCTCTAACATGTGTCATCACAATTTTCTGCCCCCTCCTGCCCTGCGAAGATACAGAGAACGAATAGTGATAGAACTCAGTGCGTTATCGGCAGCAC
>PNEQ01086444.1:0-47155 GCA_003012365.1 Medauroidea extradentata | reverse complement strand
ATAATTAATAGCGCCGTTAGAGTAGACGCAGAGAAACCAATGTTATAAGACGTTAACTCGCAGGTATTTATAACTAAGATTACTACTGAGTATAGCATGTATTCAGCCCCCGTGCATTTAATGAGTACATATTGTAGCTAAAATTTATCGGAGCACTGTAACGTAAAAGTAAACATTGTACAAGCCTATGTAAATAAAAGCACGTGGCAATGTTGATGTTTACATGTAGCGGAAAGATATAAACTTGCAGAAAATAGAAATTAATCAGGGCTTTTTTTAGTGCTCACTTTATTTCGAATCACCTATAACCAAAGCCGTTTTATGTTTTTTTAAAATTACTTTGATATTTGTGTTTATGCTGACTGTGGGAAGTCGTGAAAAGACTTGAGATGCCAAAAAAAAAAGTTCACTTCCGTTCTCGGCGTCACAATCTTAGACAATATCTATTTGGATAATACGTGGTATTACGTTGTTTTTAAATAGATGCCCAAATAATGAAATATCTACTTATAAAAAGGGACGTGAAAAATTTGTGTTACTTTCTTCCGGCAAGCGAGACTCTAAACAGGAGAAGGTTGTTCCGACGTCGCCCGTTGACCAGATAAGTCCGAGGTCTGCCGAGGAGAATGCTGCAGACCATGTTGCAGCGGCTAAATTACATGTAAATGGGCAACTCAATTAAACGACGTCACATAAAGGCTCGTGGCCAATTGATAGGGGCCCTTGTTTTTCGCGAAAAGAATTTTGCCTCACTGTGTTTCCGTGCCTTACGTGCACATCTGCAGTTCTGCTTCGTGGTCAGCGATTGGAGATTTTAACTGTCACGAGCCTTGAGATTCTACCGGCAAATCAGAGACGTGTGGTGTAGCAGGAAAGATTTTGTAATTGACTCAGTTAAATGAGATACGGCTCTTCACACAGACACGCGGCCAATAACCATGAAGCAGAATTGCAGATGTGCACGTAAGACGCTGAAACAAATTGGGGCAAAATTCTTTTCGCGGAAAAACAAGGTCTCTACCAATTGATTCACTGATTGTACTCAGTTACGTACAGAGGTGTGACGACTAGTCTAAGAGTACTGTGTACTGGTTTGAAAATTCCGTGTTTGACGCGCGGGAACAGCTGAGTGATAAGAGCCAGAGCACCACTCTCGACGATAGTCACATGGTCCATATATTCGCAGCGCTAAACTGGCGTGCAATGTTTTCCTACAACTCTTTTTCCCGTGGGACTTTAAGCGGTGACCCCAAAATTTTATTTTTGCGTAGTATGAAGTAAAGACCAATGCACGCACCTCATTTTGCAATTTACGGATTCACGTCGTATTTTCAGAGTTGAGGCCCAAAATCATGTTACTAATTAGCTTTACAGAATTTTCCTAAAAGTGACATACGTAGGTGAGTGTTCTTTTCATAGATAACAACAATAAGAGTTAGTTCGGCGGTTTCGTGAAAAAGTATTCGCGTGACACGCCACAACACCGTCCAACGGTTAAGTAGACTTAACACGAATTTTGTAGGTTTCTACTTTCTACTTATGACATGTCTTTGAATAATAAAAGTAGAGCACTACATTAGCAAGTGATAAGAAAACATATTTTAGTAAGTGTGTAAATTGTGTTCGTCATTGATGGTGAGGAAATATGAGAGGATTTTGGTACAACGGAGGAACGCAAATAAAAAGGAAAACAGGAGGTCATCATGAAAATCTGCTCAACCAACGTCCGCCACGATTTCAACGTGTATTGTGACTCCACCGGGAATCGAGCCCAGATCTTCTTGGTTGGAGGCGAGTACTCTGACCGCTATACACCACCACTGTTGCACGGCACCTCAGAGGCTACAATGTAGCACGCTCCAACAATCGACTACCACAGGAGGTTATAAAAGTTTAAGAGGGCGTGGTACATAATTAAACGCTCATCGAACGAAGAAATGGACATCCGATAATGCTCGAAAATCTTAGTCTTGTATTTCCGCATATTACTGAAAAAAAAAAGTTGGAAACCTTTCGCACGCATCACGATATGAAACCCAACGTCTGCAATTCACCAGTTTTGAGCAGACCGGCACCTTCTAGCGCTCTTATATATTGCAGTTCTGATAACATAGCTCAACTTATTCGCACTTTAAACACAATTCAGTTGCTCGACACTCGGCAGCTCAACAATGAATCAAGACCGAGAATGTGCGTTTATGCCGCACAGTTGTAGACCAGCAAACGCAATGTGTGGTCCCAGGCTAAGAGTGAAGACGTGCAGTGTAGAAGACATATGCAAATTGTCTAAAACATTTGATGCAATGGAGGAACAGAAGAGAAGGTAAACGGAAAACGGGGAAATCACCAAAGAAACTTTCTAGACAATGGCAACGTCCGTCCCACGTTTTGCACACGCGAAAATAAGGCGTGACTCCACCGACAATGTACAGTTCCTTCCTGGACAGCTGTCGCCAAATGCTACAGAAAACCATCAGGCATCACAAATAAATATTTACGCCATTCGGCGCATGGATAGATTACACGTTAGTATGACTGGATTCAGTTTCTTGGACGTCATGCACTCCCATTGCACAGTTCTTTCAAATATCATACACGTTAGTATGTTTAACATCTTAGTGCCTGGAGATAAGCGAGGTTAATTTATTTACTTTATTTTGCGTTCCACTGACTCTATGGTTACTAAAGGGCAAATTTGGATGTGGAATATGTCAACATACATAACACATTCTTTTGGATACATACAGAAGTCCCAAGAAAAAATATATAAACTACAGTAGAATATTAAAATTTATGTATAGTAAGTTAAAAAATTTAGTATTTAGTACACGGCCTTATTTGAAAAATGTATATAAGATTGTGATTTAATTAATAGCAAAAATGTCAGAACCCTAGAAAGTAGGTTAATATATGTACAGGTTGTGTTCCAAAGGAAGAGGACACAACACTGAGTTGACCGTGGAACAATTAAACTGGTAGGTGCAGGAAGACTTTCTAGCCAGTAGAGTACAAAAGGCGAGGAGCGGTATCTCCTGTCACACGACCTCAGTAAAAGAAAAACTCTGCTGAACGATTTATGATCTTAAAGTAATTGACCATTACCGACTGATAGTGCAATATTATAATTTAAATTTTTCTCATGATCTAAATCTGTTTCTCAATATTTAAATAACATAGGAGATCCAACAAATTTGTACCAGCGATTATTTTATGGTTGTGATAATACTCTAGTGAAGGTATAGGTAGGTTATAGTAGTTGCGAAATTAAATACCAAAGTCTGGAACAAATTTGTACACCAAAGTCTCAGTGATAGATTTTTAGGCTGTTGAAACACAGCAAGGTAGACTATTATACGATGCATCACTAGTATTTGGTTCTTAACAGTGAACCATTATGAAAGTTTGTTTTTTTATTAGTGGGTTAAAATTTATTCTTATGCAGATTTCAGTGGTATGCTAATGCAAATAAAATTTTAGTCTCAACATCAATTTCCTAAAAAGCATATCATCATCCCTGCCACCATCACTGAAGTAATTTATTTCTGACAAAAACTATCACAATTACGAATATTTTATTTTCGAAAATGTTTTGTTTATTTAATAACATGTTTAACCCACTTGGTCACTATCCAAATTCGTTTTGGAAACACGTATCCTGTAGTCCTGTCTCTTCGTTCTTGCTACACATCGAATTCCAGTAATACAGATTATAATATAATTTCCAAGACTATAAATCTTAAAAAAAAAGTTAAAACGCTTTTATCACCCTATATTTCCTATACGTTGCGATTATATTGCCTTATACAGTATAACAATTTGGTAATATAATGTTTAATGTAAGTGCCTGGATACGTGCAATGATACTTAAGTAACGTGTTGTGGCTGTCTGTTTTCTTACAGTAGATAATAACACCGGTACACGTACGTTATCAATGCTGTGGAAAACATGTACCCGCTGTGTGTGTGAGAGTTCCAAAATACATGTATAGGTAAAATTATACTGTAATAGTACAAGTTTGCTGGCATCTGCAACAAACACAATAGGTTAATGTATGAGAGAATTGGGTGCCTGAACACATCATAAAATAAAATAAAATCAGTGTCAAAATAGCTTGCTATGGCTTTTAATATATGCTTAGTCAATGTTTGTTTGAAAAAAAAAAGAGTTGAAACATAAGCAATAATTACTAGGATAAAGAAAATAACCAGCCAAGTTAACGTGTAATCAAATTCATTTAAACTTGAAGTGTTCATTATTAATGTTTTCGGCAAAAGTTCAGGGGTGAGTAGGGTCTCTTAGTGGATGTAAAACATATAGTCCAGTAGACTTAATGGAATATAATAAGATCCAGTAGGATGATGGCAGCTTGACTAGCGGTGATATATGATGACTCCATGATGATTAATACAGGCTTTCTACATACCATTAAACTACTTCTTACTGCCTTCGTTATTGAACAAAAATATTTCCCTCATGGAAATAAAGCTCCAGGACGCTCATCTGTGGCGTATCGATGTTGCTGGCAGACTTCACGGAGAAATAATCTTCAAATCTTGAAGAAGTCCTTGCACTACACGTCAATTCAGGCTAGAGCTTTTCTTAGAACCAGAGACAATATATGTATTCTTTTAGAACTTTTTTTAAAACAAACAAACAATAAACTAAATACGCACACCGTTTCCTGTCTAAGAGGAAATGTCAGTGGAGTAAAACACTGGGCTGGTTGACAAATTTGGTGCATGAAGTGCATTATCAAAACAATGTGATAATTTAAGCCGAACATACTAAATTCTGTTAAAATAATAAAAATAAAATATGTTACAATAAAACAATTATAGGCCTACATCAATAACGAAAGAAGAACATCAAATATGGACATTTTTCCCAAGATAAATCAGTGTCTTTATGGGCTGTAACTCCAATTCAGTTAACATTCCCGTGTTAATACTACATAAAATTACAGGATGCTAATCACAATTTTACATATGGTGGATAGAGAAAGTGAAAAGTCGCGAGAATCATTAGTACCAAAGTAGTCTCCAAAGCAGTCTAACACGTTGCGTCTTATGTGATCGGATGAAGATAACTTCAGACGATTAAAATATTTACAGACGAATAACAAACGATCGCTATCGGCGTACCATTGGCCAGGTTAAATGTGAAAACACGAATAACGGAACCAGAACATCGAACATATAGATACTACAATGGAACCTAAAAACAGTCAACTGTTCACGCGACAAATCACTCTATCTAATGGTGGGTTATGTACGGCATGTCATACATTAATATTATCCTAATTCCTGCTTTTACTGATTCGTTTAACAATTTGTGTTCCTCATCCTTATATATTTGCACAATATCCGACGTGATATGCTTTCCGGCGTCGTAGCATGAGTGTTCGTATTGAACCTCTCATTACTTGGTCGCAATTCATTTGCAGAGTTTGAACGCATGATTCTTAAACGGATTCGGTCTGACTTTAACGTTTATTTTGAACAGCTTCAACTGATCTTGAACCAGCCACCCTTATTCTATTCTAGGGTGTCATATTATTGCCTCTACTGCATACTATCTCGTTAAAACCAAGGCTATTAAAATTTTTGTCTCAGAGAGTTTCTAAAGCGTATTAGTAAGACATTGCTATAGATTTTTAAAATGTCTTCCTGAAAGAATTGACAAGAATACGTACACGGAGGTAGGTAGTTGGATTTTACGTATATAAACACAGGATGTCTGTATATTGTAGCATCAAACTATACCAGTAGTAGACAAGACTTTCTTTTTTGTAAAAGTGGCAGGACGTGCACATTTATTTCCATCAAAAACGTAAACTTCATAGTATCAAGTACCACAACCGCCAATAACTTGTACCTCAGGAGAATTGAGCACCTTTTCAGCGAGTGAGAGATTTTAGCCAGCGCTCAACATCGAGGTATTTAACGCTTGTGAGGGGAGACATGAAATAAGTATGGAGCAGCGCCGGAATGAATGAAGGGGCGGGAGAAATGGGTGATTCCCGAAAAAAAAAAAAACCGCCAACCAGCGATATCGTCCGGCAGAATTCCCACATGCGAAAATCGCGGGACCGACCCCGCCGGGAATCGAACCCAGATCGCCTTGGTGGGAGGTGAATGGTCTGACCGTTCGGCCACCGCGGCCCCTCAGCAACTGTTGAGAGAAGTGTCTACCTGTCTCAATGCATGCATGACAACATGTACGTTAAATTTTTGCTACAATTTTCATGCACGCTCATAGCACGTATTACTTATTTTAAAAAAAAATAATAATAATTCTGACCAGTGATTCAGCGTCTGAAAATTTTCCATTTAAAACCCACTAACAATTACATAAAAATTATAAAATAATCATAAATAATATTCGACAATTATTATGATAAAATTAGGGTAATAATAACACATTGATATATTTTTGTAGCAAAGCACAATACCTCATCAGTGTTTAATGTAAAAGAAAAATAACGACTATAATATAGAGAAACAAACTGTTAGTGTGTAATTTTGAAACAGCGACACATATTATTCACCTCGATCAGCAGAACTCCCTGTCTGTCTGTAAAGATGACGCAGCGTGCTTCATCTCAGCTGTTGGCACCCACTGAACGCCCTCTCCCACTCTCCAGTATCTGCCGGTCTTTCCCTCTCCCCCCTCCCCCAGCTAACACACCCGCGGACCGCGCATGAATGTAAATTGATCAAAATGTTGGCGCGGGTGCATATTTTACTGTCCCGTCCGTCCCCGACGATGGGCTATTCATCTGGATGATTTGCGCGTGCCTCGCGTCGGATAGGCGGCCTGAAACCAGTCTGCGAGAGGGGAGGGGGAGCGTGGCGCCGGAGGTTTTCGGGGAAACTGCGGCGTGTAAAAGAGGGGTGTGAAAAAGGGGGGATGGGGAAGGATGGAAGGGGACTTGTGACACTCGTTTTGCAATGATGATGAATTTCGCCGAGGGAGGCGACAGGGGGTGCGAGGCGAGCGCGGCGGTGATGTACCGGGCATCAGTCAAGCCCGCGCGCCGCAAGCCGTCCCGATAGCTGTCGAGCTTCCACCCCGCACACCCTTCCATCAAACCCAAAATGCAGCCGACACTGTATTCTTTTTTTAAGAGAGCGACTGTGCTGTGTAGAGGTGCGCACCCTTGTCCCGCTGGTCCTCCGGGCCGTTATCACTCCCCTCCCCCCTTCACTCTTGTCTCTCAACGTGACGGACATATTGCGGGAGTTGAAGTGCGGGTAATAACAGCTCGACAGACGGACATCCCCTGCTCGTCGAGAGGTCTCTTTTTTTACATTTTTTACAACCCAAAAATATAACTCCTGCGGTGAGTAACGCACCCACGCTTTATGGCTCTAGTACTTACACGAGGTACATCGCACAAGCAGACACTGGAGGCATAAATACCGTTCGTCGCGAGAGATACGTGTGCCCGGCTGAAGAGTAGAACGTATGATGGCTTCCTCGAACAGTTTCAACACAAATCAAAAATATATTTCTGATTCGGTCTTGCTATGTGGAAACTCATAGGCTACAAGCTGTCAGCACTGTGTCAAGCAGAAATAATTGCCATTGTGATTAGGAACACGTGGTGCTTGAAAACAAATTTTGAATAAACATATCAGGAAATACTCTTGACCAAGCAACCAAATATAAAATTCATGTTGTCATTAGAGGTTATTTGTTTTCTAAATAAAAGTAGTTATTTGGTTTTAAATATCTTACTGTTACGATAAATTTTCTGGGTTGCAATCACGTCTTGTTAAAATTAATTATTTATTGAATTAATTAATTCAGTTATTCTCCCATTTATACATACATCCATTAATTTAGTAATTAATTAGCTTCGTTTCAGTACACAATTTCAGTCCAGTATTTTTTAATAAATCCATAATTTTCAGTCACTTTTAATAACGCTGTAGCAAATCTTAATCAGACAGGACTTTCATGAGCATATGCAAATAGTTTCTTAAACTCTTTTTTGTTAACTCACATTGTAAGTTTTCTGTCTGTTCGGTAACAATGAACTGCGTATTAATAAATAGTTTATTTTTCGCGTTCTTATCTTGACTGTTCGGAACAAATTTTTCAATCTGTTGCCAACCAACTTCCTGATCAGCTAGTGACTTGAAACTTAAAATATACCACATGTATAAATAACAGTGCAATAAAAGAGGACAATATTGAAGTAATGATTACGTCCATAAAAATGCAAACAGTATTTACTTTAAATATATCTAACTATCTAACTTTCTCATGAGGTAGAGACTTGAAACTTTAAAATCAAACACAGTTCAGAAAAGGATGATTATGCTATATAAGAAGCCAAAAATTGTTAAATGAAAATATTTAAATAGTATATAATTTTTTGCTATACTGCGATTTAAAAATTCGTAGTTGTAAGGTTTCACACACACACACAACCAAAAGCAGACGATAATTACAAAATAAGTCCTCCCAATTCCTAATAATTCCTACTGGTTAGATTTAAAACTGGAAACGTGGGATGCATGCTGTAACAGTAAAGAGTGTATAAAGTATCTATCGTTAAGAAAACTCATACAAAGTTAATATAATTTGTAGGGCAATAAAATTGTTAGTGTCTATATTCCATGCATCAATTATCAGATATTTCATGTGCCCCTCGTTTTCGTTTTAGTCTTAATACGCATTTTCAAAAGAGAAAATAATATCTTCTGCTTATTAGTCAGCTTTTAAAAAGTTTTTTTATTTAATATTATTCAAAACGAACTCATAAAAGTAATATAAATATCGTCACACAGCACTTACCTCTTTATGAAAAGACTTCGTTTTAAACATCTAGATGGAGGCAATACGCACTCGTCACACACACAGAGCTGACAATTGAAGCGATGAGTAGCGACTTATCAAACACGCCGCATGTGTTTACGTTCTGCATAAAACGAAGTCTTGTCTCTCAAAAGCACCTGCGTTGTCATATCAACATCTTTGCTTTTCCGAAACAACTCTCGCCATTCGTCTCCTGATGTGTACTGCAGCCGTAAATAAACTGTAAGTGCATTATCTCTCATGTAGGAAGTAATCTATCTTCATTAACGATTGCGTGTACTGTGAGTGATATTAATTAATTTTCCAAAATATCTTTTGCCGAACCGCCTCCATTAATCGTCTACCGAGGCAGTTATAGTTTGTATAGTTACAAATAGTACTGAAAAAATTGCATGGTATTATGCATCACTATAGCCTATGTGCCAATTGTCATGTATGAAATATTCCTCAGCTTCGAATTAGTTCTATAAAAAGTACTTCATTCCTGTATAGTGTTTTTATAAATGTTGACTTTATTGGATTAATATATTTTTTTAGAGACTGTTTACAATCTGAAGTAATGTTAGCATATTTTACTGTTCTATTACTATTGTCGCTTCGTCTACTTACTGAGGCACAGCACCGTCCAAGCGATCTACCATTGTGACAAGTAATTTCTGATTAACAAGTAATTTCTTCTACAACCTACAGAAACTTGCTTGACGCTTCTCGGAGCCGCAGTTGGCTCTGTGGCTAGAGCGCTCGCCTCCGTACAACTTGAACCCGGTCCCATTACCGGCGGGGTCGACCCGGATTTTCGCACACGTGAATCATGCCAGAACGATGCCGTTTATCTACCGTTTCCTTCATTCCAACGCTGATCTCCTACCATACCACACCTCACCAGCGCCGAATACATCGCTGTTAGCGATGACAAAAACCTCTTTATTTTACTTGATTTTTCATACTAGTAGCAGGTTCCTAGTTTAACGTTTGATTTAATGCAACCTCTCAATAGTAGATGCTTGTACTGAACTTTGTCCTTCAGAGGCCAACATAGACGCACAGTACGACCACTGAACGCCATGTTCTCTGCTAACCGTGGCAATATTAGTACTGGAATTTTACCGTCACTCATTGCGTTAGTTGTATAGGCTGTTCGTGGTAAAGGGAATACTTTTAATTAAGTCAGTCTTGTCTGAAATAATTAGGTCTACTAAAATTTTTTATTATTTTGCTCTCATACATTAACTTTTGAGTACGGTACAATCTATATATTTGGATTATTGCGTAAGCTGCTATATTTGTATTAAAAAGTGGCCGGAAAGTTCTAACTAGCTAAAAAAAACTGGATTTTAAAAGCTTTCATTTTATCGTGAAACCACTATATTCAAGAGTAGTATACCTATAAACATCATCCAACAAGCAAATAGGGCAAATGATGCAATCTTTCCTAGCTATTTGAAACACGCTAAAACATCAAGCGAACCTGTTGTGTATGCATTTTCACCCTTCGTGGAGTTTCTTCCCATCTAAGTCCTGGCTCTTACAAAACAGCAAATCAACGGCAGAAAAGTCAACACTCAACTAACTTTCGTGATACCAAAATCGCCAAATTAAAATTATTACTAATCCTTAAAAAAATAACTAACATTGGTGTCCGTAAACTTATAAGTGGTTTGTTATAAAATCATTTGACCTGATTGTAGGAGAAGCAATTGTAGGATGATTGACAGCTCGTTATGTGTAGCTTCATTTTCGGACATTTTTTTTTTTTTAGGACAAACAACGTGTATCCTAACAATCACGTACTTTGCGTCTAGATCGGTAGCCAAACACATTGAGTGTTATTGTGTGTAAGTAACCACATATTACACAATCACCAATAATTCTACTCTGCATTACAACTTCACTGTTTAAAGGTTATTGAAGGTAAATTATTTTGTTACACCTTGCATTAATACGTTATTCGTCACGCCTCTAATTTCAGATAAAAGCTTCATTATGTTCAGTATTTTTTTCATAACTAGGTAGCATATGAAATGGTTAGTTATTTTCATTCGGCGACAATTGTGAAAGTACCATAATATTGTAAACATATCATATTGATACGGCATTTATCTACTGAACTTGGTTTTGCAATTTGTTGGAGTAAAATACATGAATGTAGTCATTTATGCATCTAATATAGGGAAAAGAAAATTATTTCATGTTTCAGTAAGAAAAATGGTCTAGGTGCACTATGGTATCATGCACTCGAAATTATTCCTGGCCCGAGATTTCGTGGAGATACGCTTGTTGCCAACTGAAAGCCTTTCTTTTTCTAGTTTCAGTGGTCTTCACGAAAATGTTTTCCCCAATGTGTGGTTGCGCAATGCAATCGAACAGCTCAGTTGGTTTGACGGTGCTTTAGTCGAAGCGAGGCCTCCAACAGCAGCTCGGAGGAGCTGCGACCTCCTGTACAGACTTCTTGTTGCTATTGCGCCGGGAGTGTAGAACAGACTTATTTACTGCCGCCTTCCTTCCGGGACACTGTCGCAGCAAGCATGCCCCTCCTCCTCCTCAAAGCTCGTCCCCTCCCTCCCCCCTCCCTTGCCTTCGTGTACCAGAACCACCTCTCCATCACTACTATCTACCATCCTTCCTCCACTCTTACATTCTCCCCCTGCGCAACACTCGCCCATCCGCGTTACGTCTCTTCGAACCTCAGCGAAGGGAATTGCTTTATTACTCGGAATACGAGCCTGCGCGTCCTCTCTCGTTTTTTAATTATTATTGTGATTCTGTTGGCGTGCAATCTTACTGGCTCCTTGGTTGAAGCGGGACGGTGTGCAACAACCGTGTATTTAACTGGAGCCTGTATATTTATGTGAGACTAGGAATTTGTTGTATTTTTTTTTTTTAGCATGGAACATCTAGCTTGAGTTTATAAAACACCTTACACTTATCGAAATATGTTTACTTTTTACGATAACATGCAATCCACAAGCTGGATTCCTCCTCTGACTCTTGTTCTGTCTAGTGGAACTGCGACTCAATTTTAGTAAATAGTTAAAGGCAAGCTATAGATGATGATAATGTTGATGGTGATTACGACGATAGCGATGAAAACGGAGGTGTTGGCGATAGCGATTGCAATGGAGATGAATGGCGACGATGATGAAAATACGAATAAATAAGCACTCGTCAAAAAAGGCCAGTATCATTCAGCGCGGAATGATTCCTACGTGTTCAACTAAATCGGTGTTTATTTTATATGCCGAAGCGTTAGTTAGAATCTGATGAAGAGTGCTACGTTTCCGATGCGGCTAAGATGACATTGAAAGGTGAGAAATTTTCAAAGTGAATTATAGGCCGTTCACGATAAAGTGAGCACTGCATGAAGTTTTCCTTCAGCTATTTTGCAGCCATATTTACGTTTTTTAATATGTAGCTAAAAACTAGTTGGAACGTTTTAACACTTTCAAAAGTGAACATCTACGGGCCCAATAAAACAAAATAAAAAAAAATTAAAAATACGTTTTTCTTCTCAATTATTGTTACTTATCTTGTGACCGACCGCGAAACCTACCGTAGCTGTGCTGCCATCTATTCACGAATTTCGCGAAATCCCGCCCACCTCTCGAATTATCGGCCAATCACAGGTGCCTTGAACTCGCCTATTGGCTAAGCCGTTTCACAGGCGTACGGACACGCATTGGAACAACAAAAACACAATAAATTGAACAAATGTGGAGATTTGGTTGCAACTTTTAACTAAAAAGAACGCATTCATTTCATTATTTCCGTGTTACACTGTACGCAATACATTAAAATAAACACTGCATACATAAACAATATTTTTGTCGCTAATAGCAGACTGTTTCAGGTTATTTATTTTTTTTTTTTTGAAACCGTCCTGTTTTATCACACGGCGCTGTAGTAAATATTGTATTTGGAGTAAATTTAATTGTACTGATGCACAAAGGAGCTACTATAGACACATCATTATTCGGAGTCTCAGCAATACCCGTTCGTACCACACAAACAACTGAATTTGACGCAATTTCACGAACTAAACGTAAGTTGTTGTAGAGTTACAGTAAACGACCATGCAATAACAAGTCCAATTACGTCACAGGGACATCAACATGGCAGCATTTGATTTTACTGAGCTAAATTAATGCTCTTATATATACGTTTTTCTCCAGTTATACGGACGCAAGTAACGAAAGTGTGGTGCCGTTATTCATTAAATTAAACGTACTTATAAATAAAAAAAAATTAAAAATACGTAATATCCCCATTATGAACGTTACTCATAAATACCCCGTGTTCCCTGTGTAATGGGTTAATACAGACGTGATAAATAGGAATACAGAGGCCAGTGGATTTTAGCGTCCTAACATTTTGTATACAGTTGACCCACTATTAGCTTACCTTGAACTATAAAAATTTTGTGTAACACTTAAAAGTGTTAAATTATAGTATTCGAAACAGAAATTATCAGGCCTATAGTGGTCTGTATGCGATTTAATCGCAGTTCAATACAAAAATGTGTATTTATTTTGATTCGCAGAGCAGCATAACATATTTCAAGTTGCGCTGTAAAAAATTTCCTAAACAGTAATAAAGTTTTTCGTTCTTACACAGAATGGGACACTTGTCACACGTAAGTTTGTAAACAGAGAAACTATTCAGCATTGTTGCCATACAAGACTGGTAATATTAGTACACTATTTATTGTTCCCTTCAATTCTGCAAGAACGCTGCCATTAATGCATAGAAAATAAATAACCTCCCCTAATTTCCTAATTTTACAAGAAATTTTTCAGTGTACTTCATTAGCTCATTTTACGAGCAACCCGTATTTTTTTTAATGAGAATTGACTTACACTAGTGCAAATATATATATATTTTTTTCGAAATTCGTTGTTAGAAAATAGCCATTAAAAAGTCAACTTACCAGCGCGGTATTATTGGCCTGTGCCAAATATGGTTAAAACAAAATATTATTGTTAATATGTTTCTAATTAGAATGGTTTATTAAAGTGGATATGAAAAATCTCATTGAAATAATAAAAACCATCCTTAATATTTTAATAGCTATTGTTTTCTATTAAAAAAACATGTCTACTGAAGTAAACACGTTATGATCTCAAAAAATCTTTGAAAGGGGAAATTTGACATGCTGCTTAGTAACAAAACCACGAAATTATCCAGTGTTTTTAGTACGTAATTGATTAAATATGGCATGAGAAATGCCAGCCTTACATCTCTGTCTAAATACATTTTTCTTTCTTACATGGTTTCTAGATAACACACTACTTGAGAAAAATGAGTCATTTCAAAGGCGCTACAAAAGAATAATTACTCATACACTTCACTGCTAACTAAAAATGATTCCATAGGAACCTTTTTTACTCATGCTGACATTCCAACAAAAACTGGGCTTATTCAAATATCATATGTTTAAAAAAAACGGGAAATGCAAAGTTAGTTTTGTCTAAGGATATATATGCGCTATAAACTAAATCATCATAAACGCACACGATAATGTTAAGCTACATAAGGATGTTCCATGTGTTCAATGGACAAATACCTAGTGAAATTAATGTACTTTGAATGTGGCGAAGAATGTATAAAAAACATGGATGTCTGCGTTGGTTTCAGTTCAGGCAATAATAAATCTTAAAATAACAACGTTTGAGCATTTCTTCTCTAGTGCACGTTGTACCTACCTACGAACTTGAATTGAATTTATTTCATTCAAAGAATAATACAAGAAAGTTACGAGACAATGCTATTTACGAAACTTTAGTGTCATAGTAAGGAAAATGAAATATCTCTTCAATTAGCTTGTGATGGCTGTGAATCTAGATAAAATTCCTTCCGGAAGCAATAATACAGCAAAACTTATCAGACAGAATGCAAACCTAAAAGAACTTAATTTCACGGTTGTTAGGCAAATAGCAATAATATACTTATGAGTATGAAATTTTGGTGACATTAATCTGGAACGTCTGCAAATAGCAATAAACAAATACTAGTTATATTTCACAGGAAAAAAACTCGTTGAAATAAGTACATATAGTTGGCAATAATTTTGGAAGGTGGTTCCTATTCTGTATTGAAATGGGGCATTAAAAGCAGGTGCTAAATTACACAATAAAAAATTAAACCCTACATTCATAACGCAATATTATATTAAATACACTAACCTTACTTTCTATAATATCGAAATATTATAAGCTATAAATGAGAAATAACTTTGTGGTTGCCTCAACTCTTGTGTGTCTGAGGGTTTTTGCCAGGAAATAATTGTTTATATTAATATAAAACGGCAAACTTGTACACTTTTCAATAATTTTAATATGAGACAGAACTGACTGTAAAATACTAATTTCCGATATTGAAAAAATATAAACACTTACAAAACTAATTGCATTATTTAACATTTTATAGGTTCTTTATTACTACAAGTGTCGATTTATGCTAGATATACAGCTTATCACTCACAACTAAATAAAAATGACGTAAATGTAACCACGAGTACTCAGTAACAATTATATCTGAAACGTTGAATACATGTAAAACTTAGGCATCACTCTCGTATTGGCTTGTGCGTAAATATGACGACTTTCAAAACTTATACAACCTCAACTCCAACAGGCCTATTGCCAATGTGAATTATTAGCTGCCTGAATCATTTCGTCACCTGAAGGGCAAAAGGGCGAATGTCACGTATTTTATGATTTTGAGTTATTGTGTTCATAAAATACTTCAGACATTATAACACATCATGGCAAAAGGACAATGGACTCCTCAAGTGAATTTCAATGAGAACATCCACACTACAAATAACGAAATCGATGTGTGTTGAAATTTTTAAATTTGAAGTCGATTTGAGGTAACTACAGCAACTTAAGTTCGCGCTTTTAAAACGCCCGTGGAAACGTACAGTGACGTCACAAGTCATAGTACACACGGAGCCTTGGCAAGTTAGCTGACTGCTGTCGCACTCCGGCGGAATGCCAAACTACGCTTGGTCAATAAAAAAGATTTTTACGTCTGTTACTGTGGTTCGTTTGTTTATACGTATATTGTCAATCATAAAATGTAACAAATGTTAAGATATTTCACAGGTATTCGAGTCGGAGGTTTTATAAAAGTTTAATGTTACGCACATTGTTATATCGCACAATATCAGATCAATATTCGAGCACTGTAATATGCAATAATACATTAAATAAATCTGTTTACTGGTACAAACCATTACCATGTTTAATTATTTATTACCCAGATATTTACTTTACAATAGAACCACACCAAGTGTCGGCCACGATGATGCAATGGTTTCCCTCTGGGCCGATATTGGAAAACTTAAGCGAGTTCAGTAATCTTTCGGGTTAGTATGCTATTGTTTCTCAGATTTTGCATGGAACCGTTTATTATTTATCCAAATTTAATATATTTTATAATCAATGGTATTTTTTATTTCATTACGGATGTTAGGTTTACATGCAATACATACATTTATACAGCAAAGAATACTTCTGGGCTATTGTGTGGTTTTGTTTTAGCGTACCGCTAAAAAAAAGTTATTTATGTTGTATAACAGTGTAGCATAAGCCTACTGCAGTACTATTTACCACTAATGACGTGTTCATTACGTAATATGTGAAGTAACGAGTGATTGAACACGCACAAAATATACACATTTAGCCTAAATGCAAGCTTAACCATATATGACCTATTATTTTAATGTAGGTACACTATCCTACAATATCACATAAAAAAATCACTATCGCGATTCGCATTCAATTTAAATAGCTGTTTCTTCCGCGCAAATATGCTATTTCAGACATCGTATTAATATGGTTGCAAAAATTGAAAATATATGGTTTTAAAAAAATAATAAACATTTTTGTATCAGATGCTTGTAAAACTATATAATAGTATTATTTAAAAAATACAAGACATACGTGGGTTTTGATCCCGGATCTTTAAAAATAGTAGCGAAGTACCGTCACCAATACGCTACACAATGCCCATTGAGTGCTATGCTAGCTCAGGTCTTTATACGACCTGTGCTGGCCGTTATGGCTTGCGACGTGGACCAATCATAATATGTTTTCGGTTGCCTGCTGCTTCCCCTAACCTTGCTTGCTTCCCATTCCTAAACTATACTGTTTAGAAGAAAAATGATTTTTGGTATCTTCATATTTCTTCATTGTTAACAATATGGCATACATTTCAACGTATTAAAAATTTCATGCAAGGGCTCCATTGTGTGTGTATGTTAGGCACTGTGCTATATGTGAAAAACTCCCCCTTACTTATGGGGCTAGTATTACAGTTTCTTCCGGGCAGAAGGGCCAACGTCCGTGAAGATTCTAAGTTTTGAAGTGTAAAAGTTTTTCGATGCTTGGTTTGGTGGTCAAAAATGTTTGTACACAGTATTTTAGATTTATAAAACTGCAGAGTCCTGAAGTATCAGTGATTTTAACTGATTTGGCAGGTAAGAAATTTGTGTGCGGTAATTCACATTTATTTTAACCTGCAGAGTTATGAAGTCTGACTATTTAATTGAAAGTTTTGTGAACTGATTTTGTAGCTTAAAATGTTTGTGCAGTTCAGATTTATTAAACGGCAGAGTTATATAAAGTTAATATCGCTTTGAAGTTCTAAGGATTTTTAATTTTGTAGCTCAAAATATTACATAGTTTTGAAATGTAAATACTTCATTGAAAGTTCTGAGACTCCTTGATTGTGTAGTACAAATGTTACCATGTTTCTGCAATAACACAACTGCAGAGCTTAGAATTGTAAACGTCTCATTAAAAATTGGATAGGTCTTCATTTACAGTGAATAATTACAGTATTTAAAATGTATAAAACGATGTTCCATTACATTAAAAAAATAGCACATTCAGTCCTGATAAAGTAGACATACAAAAATATGGACTAATGTATTTTTTAATGTCTATCAAAAATGTGAACACATTTCACATTGACTGGCAAAAGGACGAATGTTGAAACCAAATATTGCACACAATCTGGCAAAAATAGTGATGTCCCACATTTCGTATTTAAAAATGAACGTAAATTAATACATTTATTGTAATTGAATGCAAGTCATACGTACGTCACAAACAAACTGGTATTAATAGGCCCTACTCATGTTAGTGTTTTTTTGTATGTATCATATTTTGTTTCTTCAACAGTTTTTTGCTTCTCCCGTAAATGTACGATTTTGTAACATTTACCCTTTTGCAAATTAGGTGACGATTTGGTAAATATTTCAGGCCCGTACACATTGCAATTTCACATCTTATTATTTCTAATAACAAGAGCATTATGCTTACATTTTTGTTAAAAATAATGTAAAGAAATGCATGTGCTATCAAACCGTTTTCAAAGTGATGATATTTGGATTCGAGCCTGGCCAGAAATAGTCTCGACAAACTATGTTATACCTGTTACACAGTTTTCCGTTTCCCTAGGTTTTTTTATTACTAAAATGTATGACGTGTAACAATAGGCCTATTTCGTTTCGTAGTATACACTTGGAATATAGGCGTGTAAAGACAATATGTTATTTGAAATTTATATTTAAATGAATATCCTCTTCCCAGAAATTAAACCATAATTTGCTGTACTCGTATGACACGTTTGTGATTTTAACCTTTGACTCTAGCCTTAAGTTAGCAAATAATAAAATTTCATATGTACAAACAAAATATGTATTACAAGGAAATTACATATCTAATACTGCATTTTATGCTATTTAGAAAGCATTTCGAAACGTATGGAATTAAATATTACAAGACAGAAATAAATATAATTATACAAATAGTGACAACATTTAAATTGAAAGTACGAGCTACTAAATGTCAGTACGAAGGAATCATACAGTGGCGTCATTTGGTGTCACAGGGGAAGGGGGGGTGCCCCTCTGGATTTAGAATTTTATGTGTATAAATATATATTTTTTAGTTTTAAATTTAAATAATGCTAACTTAAGCACGTAAAACTGAAGTTTTATTACTAAAGTATCTAATTTATACACGCTTAATTAATAAAAAAGATGCAACAAGGTCACTGTCGCCGGAAAACAAAATCTTGCCCCCCCCCCCCCTAGAAAAACCTGAAATGACGCCCCTGGAATCACATTATTAATAAAAGGATGAACGCATCTTCACAATAGATTCACAGTAGGGCCACATTGCGACATTACGTACGATTCATCTTCATTGTGTAAATCAAGACAACCAGTTCCTATACACGATATAATCCAAAGTGCCGTGTTTTTACTAATACATGCTACTAATTCTGTCGAGAAGTAGACGTTTATAATGTGTACCCCCCCCCCCCTACTTCTCAGATAATGTAAAACAGCTCGCGTGTACCCTGTGCATGAGCGCCAAATACGCCGGATACATACGTTCTACGCCTCCTTTCATTTCATGCGCTCCTGATACCTGTATTTTCCACGTTTCCCGCAGATTCGCTCCGCCGAGCCTTTGCGCAGCGCCAAGACGGAAAACAAAACAAAAACGATTCAAGCCGTGGCAGGAACACTTTCGCGACATCTGTTGGCGACCGGTAGAACTACTAGCGCGCTAGGCGGTCGCGCGGGAAATAGGAACTCCCCAACGAAATATGACATCACAAAACCAATGCGTAAATCATTCCTTTGTTAATGTTAGTTAAATTAATTTCTGCAAATCGTGTTGAAATGACGAAGACACAATGTTATAGAAATAACGTTACACACATCGTTCACTTCAATTTTTTAACTTCTATTTTAAACATTACGTTTTTAGTTCTCCACCTCGTACACGTATTTTAGCACTCAATATTTAAATCATACCAGTGAGGAATTATAATAATAAATATATACACAAACGTACTGCGACAATTGTAAAAAAGTTATAATGGGGTCATGAAGAGAATATAAATATTACATGGTTGTAAAGAGCATGGGGAGGAGTGGTGAGAGAGGTACGCCATGTTTTACGTCTCCGTGTCCCTCGAGTGCGAGGAGAAAAATGTTCATGAACTGAAGGATGCGGTATTGTTTGATCCTCGTCCCATCCTGACAACATGACAGCGAATGTACGACCGCACGCTATTCCCAGCAGTAACTATTTGTTCTGCTGATCTAGTTTATGCGCACGCACTATCAGGCCGCATCGCATGTTACTCATGCGGACGAGACCACCCCCTCCCTCCCCCATCCCTCAGGGCCCGGAGCGTGTCTAACCCCTCAGCTAATTCCTGCATGAATTGGGGCACCCAGAGGGGTGCTTGGCGACCGGTGGAAATTTGATGACGCCCGGCCATGGGGTTGTTTTGCGGTTTTGCAGAAAAGCCTTGAGGGTAATAAATATACAGGCAGCACGAGTCGAAATCCATCCCTCACATCCTCACACCCCTTCCCCTACTCTTTAACCAACACCCCTCTACAGCACGTGGGCTAACCCCCACCCCTCGCCACTATTTTATATGTGCTCGTCTCTTCTGGGGGTCCATAATTAGCCGGTCAGGGCCGCAGGTGAGGAATGATCACGAAATTTAAATACGGCCTGAAAATGGCCGCAATTGAAACACCTGCCAGCTGCGCTACGGTGGCCGTCGATGACGTCATTATGCCAAGCCTCTAAAATGCAAGAGAAACTTGTTAATTACAGCAGTATCGCATGTGGACTTTTGTAATGACTAGATGGGATTATGCGGTGTACCGGTGTCTGGAATTATTTTCATTTTCATTGGCCTCTCGTTTATAAGTAGCTGTCGTAAAAGGAACAAGAAAATAAACCGAAAATTTAACCGCTCAATTCCAAAGTAACGTTCATTGTTGCACATTAAACAGATAATGTCTGTATTACAAAATTAGCCTAATTTTCTTGATCCTTCATATATCAAATTTACATAAACTAAATATAAATTTTACATAAGAATAGTAACTAACTAAAATTTTTATTAGAACACGTTATATGTTAATGCGTATATATTTCCTATATATTTAAAATGTGTTAAATACTATTTAAATTTCAGTTTCACTCATTATTTAAATACTATTGACAATTAGTTTCTCTCAATATTTAAATACTATTGACAATTAGTTTCTCTCAATATTTAAATACTATTTTCATATTAGTTTCGCTCAATACTTAAATACTATTGACATATTTGTTCAACTTAATACTAAAATACTATTTTAATATTAGTATCACTTAATTTCCTGTACTAATATAATACTGACTTATATTATATAAGCCTTACACCTTCATTAATGCATCAATGTAATATTAATTAATTTTGTCTTCAATGTTCTCGGTGCAATTAAACTCTGCTGTATAACTAGGTAGTTCTTTGGTATATAACGGAACTGCGAAAACAGTAAAATAATACTCAATCCTGCATTAGTAGTAAACAATATGTACTTGTAATGTTGTTTCTACGTATGGATTTATAGAAACAATACTTTTTTTCCTACTTGAATCGTAAATCCGTATGATTTAGGGGTGTAAAAGTCTTTAAAGTTTCGTTCGACGCACTAAAATAAAGAGGAAGAGTGAATATGACAAAAATGAACCAGTACGCTAATGGGATTTCTAACCAAACAAACGCTTGACATGGCTATGAACAATAGAGCCGACTATTTTAAAAATTGAGAAAATATTAATTAGGAGGTGTGTAAACAAGGCAAAAAAATAAAGTTTTCATCCTAAAACATCAATTAAAGAGTATAATACATTAATTTACCTTACAAATACTATTCTGATGTGTACTTTTGAGGTTAAATCAGTATGGCAGCTGGCTAATTTCAGCTTACTACCTCTACCCCTTCATGGCTTCGATTTCCCCGCCCTCATTTCAACCTTATACTACCCCCGTGGAAATGATAAATGAAAATACACTAAGTGTTGCCGCCTTCAGGCAGGGCCACTATTTTGAAGAAGGTCGGGCTGTGGGCTACTGCTCGACTATAGAAACATGCCTGTCGCCCGTCCGGCCCGAAGAATATGTGAGGCGAGGTAAGACGAATGTGGAGCAGCGATGGAATGAGAGAGGCGGGGGAAACTGTAACTTATCCGAGAAAACGCGCTGGCAACGTCCGCCACGTTTTCGAAATGCTAAAACCCGGAATGAAACCCGCCGGGGATCGAACCGAGATCGCCTAGGTGGAAGGCGGAAGCTCGACCGCCGCGCCCCTAATAAACTATTATTATTATTATTATTATTATTATTATTATTATTATTATTATTATTATTATATTTGATACTTTGGTGGTGTGTCCGCGTTTTTGGCGCGGTAATAACTGTAACATTGGGGACATGTACTAACACTCCCTCAGTTATTCAGCTACCCCCCTTTCCCTTTCTTTTTTTTTTCTCATTATAGCGTGTTGAACGTATTAGTTCCCGATGGACGTGGCCCGTTGCTGCTCGGAGCCGTGGGTTCCAGCGCGCGCCGTAACAATGCGACTCAAAATATTGACGTATTAACGACACCAACAGTGCGCGCGTCGCGACCATTATCATAATCCGGGGCGCGTAATCCCTAAGGGGCGCACGGCAGAGTTGGAAAAGGGTTGTGAAGGGGTGAGGGCAGTATCGCTTGTCCCGCCTCGTTATCCCTCACCTGCCGGGTTCGACACCCCGCCGTGTCGCGGGGAACCGCTGAGCTGCAGCAGATTCTTTGTGGCCATTTGGCATGTGTTCATACTAAACTGTTGCCAACTTTGAAGGTACAGTCGAGTATCTTTTACTGCAGTTTCTTTCTAAACTTTATCCTACAAAATGCTAATCGTTTGCGACATGCCATAGACAAGAAACTCTGATTCTACTCACACCAAACTTAGCGTTAACGTGTGAAAATCGCTAATGCAGAATAAGTAAATTTTCTCGGTTGTTCAACTGCTAGATATATAACTTTTTAAAAATTTATCTCTCTTGTGTTAACTGTCAGCTAGCATTCTACGTGTACGCAATTCGTCTTAAACCTGATTTTATAACTTTTTGAAGCTGCAATTTAATTAATTAAATTAACGCGTGAATACATGCTTGTTTTTATCTTATAATAATTAAAATGACAGTTAATGGCCGATATAAAAGTTCTAGCACTATGAAATATAGGTGAGCTGTTTCATTATTTAACTATATGTTACATTCCGCAGAAATTGTATCGGCTATCAAAATAATATTACTTAATCTTATAACCATACTGTGAATCCATCACACAAAACTATAACGAAATAGCTAAAATATTTTAGCTCTACTCCAATACTATCTTATAGTGACAAAATTTTGCCACTTATTTGAGCACTAAGAAATGTTAAAAATATATATAATTTTGAAGTAATACGCGTGTGCCATACTATTCTAACTTTTTCAAAGCGAAAAAGGTTTATGGCATTACACGTAATGCAAATAATTCTTAAGGTTCTTTGCCTAAAATAGCAGTTCCTGGTTTAAAAACGCTGCTTTCTTTGTACGGATTTATCGTAAATTCAAAACAGGATACGTTTTCAAAACTAATGCAAACAGTCTACAAATCCAAAAAAAAAGGGCTAGTTCGCATTTGGAAAAGATTTATGTAAACTTGTGATTTATATAAATTATTTATTAAATAGGCATGTAAGATACAATTTTATGCTCATGCCATTATCATTTACAACACACTTAGGAATTTTTTAAGTTAAATACAAAATCGCGCATAAAGGATTAAAAATTGCTTCACTAGGAAAACTGAGATGAGCGACATCATATGCAGGTTGCATAAGTTAAAGTGACATGAGCGTCGAGAACGCGAAGATATAATATGTCATATTTGAATTCCTTTTAAACTAAGTTTGCGTATAAAGAAGGCTGCACGTTCGCAGTTGTATAACTGCATAAGGATATGTTCTGATGAATGTAACGTTGAGCAAGCTGCAAGAAAAAGACGTATACGTGCAGAATTATGTTGCTATCTTTCTGATGGTTAAAAAAAGTCGACGGCTGCAAGTACTAACCCCCGAACAAAGAGGCCAGCGATTTATTGAGATTATACACTAAAGAAATATTTGAAAATAAAAATACCCCACCATTCATATTTTTGTGCGCAATTTACGAACTTTTTTTTGGCAGCTGATTGGGTTATCATAACTTTTATAGAATTAAATTTCTCGGAATTTCTTATCTTCGTATAATCAAAACAAGATATTACCGGCATAACTAATTACCCTGCTTTCCTCAACATTGGTTCAAATTAACCCTAACTGTTAAAATCTGTCACTTACATCTCGAATAATAAAATGATGTTATATTCATTTATTTTCGTGCTGCCTTCTAACGTAATGGACCTACAACAATGAAGGCTACTTAAATCAATGTTTGGCTAGTAAAGTGTATAAATATTTACTCTGCTTTCTATCGATCCTGTAGTCCTTGGCATACAACTATTAAAACTTATGTATTAACGTTGTGAAATCTTAGGAATTGAGGCGTGTACATTAATACACACAACAGAAACCAAAAACATTAAATTCACATTATCTTACTTCGTAATAAATGTGTGCTGAGTCTGAAGAAACTTTGTAAAATGTTCTTCACATATTTTTGTACTAAAATATATCAAGAGGACCACCACATTTAAAAGTCAATACGGTAAGGGCAAAACACACAAAACTGAAGTCATTGACAATTTAGTCCATTTGTACCGAGTGAGATGAAATTCTGATTAAGGGTTCAGTAAGTTACCTCATTCTATCTCGAAAATTTGCAAATAGCTTCCATACTTAAATATGAACACGACATGAACAAAAACATTAAAGCAATTTTACCTTGCTTTGTACTAAACGTGGATCGAGTTAGATTCAATTCTGAAAATTCATTCTGCTGGTATCTCGTGTAAAAAAAAAAAATCAAAAAGCTACAATAAACACGGCGTATGCAAAATACACAAGTCAAGTCACGTTACTAAGTATAATGTTCATAATGAGTTTTAAGAAACTCTGAAATATTGTCAATTATATAATTTTTGTGTTAAAAACATCTTGAAATTGCAGTAATTTTCGTAAAAGAAACACGGCGTAAACAAAATACATGTTTATACTTCAGAAAAGGGCACCCGTCAGTGGCATATGTTCCGGTAAAGCGGGAGTTTTCTCGTGGTTTTCCGTTCTATTCTTATCATCGAACGAGATGGAGGAATGGAAAAACACTTGCCTCACATTCGACGTTTGTCATCTTAGTTTCCGTTTTCCAGGGTTTTTTGAAACCACGTCAGGGAAAGCAGCAATGTTTGCTAACTATGTGCCTTGATCAATTCCCTTACTCTTACCCCCTTGTATTTCTGCCAAGGGTGTGAAAATGTTGGCGAGCCTGCGAAACCGCCAATAAATACAGCTGCTCTATCTTCACATTATGTCAACTAACCCATTTCTCCGGGTTGTCAAAAATGTTTGAAGGGCATGCTTCCTTTTTGTACTGTTTTCACGATAGTTATTTTTTAGCCTAAACGAGGGAAGATACTGAAAATCTGCTTGGCAGTTCGTTTAAAATTGTTGTTGGCTAAGTTTTCGAAGACAGTAAATGCTATAGTTATAGTTATTTGTGGAAGTCATGAAAAAATGTTGGCTAACTGACTTATTAGTAGAAACCATACAATTTCTTGTCTCAAAAAATTATCTATCTTAGCGGTGAAACCAAACTGAAGTAAAACTGCCAATTAGTTTTGTGATATCTGTTATCGCGCTGCCTAACACGCGCTTAAAATGGGCTGCAGTGTGATCGTAAATACGGTTTTATACGAAAATATTCAATATGTCCCCGCTATGTCTGTGTACGAAAAGATAATACACTTCAAACTATGACGGATATGTAGTTTCAAAGCATAATGTAAATGAGAATACATGACTTTGGAGCCCCTCAAAATGGCTAAAAACAGTGTTTTCAGCGTGTTATATCTGAAAAGCTACTCACGAGATTCGTGCGAAACTACTCTAGAAACATGCATGGACTTTGCTTAAAATTCTCAAACTTTTCACTGATAAAAATACGGTGTCACAACTGAAAGTGTCAGTCAGGCGAGTGATATACGTCACCAATGCACGGTGTTTCAGTGTCTTGAGGTAGAGGTGATACCGAACCAGATGAGTCAGTCAACATCGCCCTTGGCGCCGTGCCTGTCACACAAACACACGGCCAGTAGGCGAGCGACTAAGTTTAACAAATAACTATCGCAAAAACAGAAGAAACACAGCCGGCTCCAGTTGATACGTTTAATTGCTCTGATATTGCTAATTATACCTGAAAGCGAGAATATCGTACATTTATTTATTTTCCATTCTCTATTGGTGCGTGATATAATCGTATGTTGACGACTGACGTCACAACTTGCGAATTACACTGATGGAAATTTCGAATGGTATCTAAAACAGAGTGAGGATTCGACGATGTATACAAACATGATTTGTAATAAAAGTTTGGGTCTCGTGCGTTATCTAGTCAAGTATAATGTGTTTCGTAAAACTATAGTAGATTTGGACAGTTCTGGGGAAACCTGTTTATTTGTGTGTTTTATGTGTTTAAAACGCCAGTAGAATTTTCTAGGTACAAAATAAGTCCGAGATATCCTACTTTTAAATGTTTTCATTAAAGTTGGCCTTATATAGGGACTTCCGCTACTTAATGTACTGTAAGCAATCTTCAGAGCTGTCAAATTTCATTAAAAATTGAATATAATATTACTCATGAAGTTAGCTAACGGAACTCTGGTAATAACTCCGTTTAGTTTCACTCAAAAACAAATTTCTATGCAATTAAACGTGATGTACCTTTATAAGCAATGCCGGTATTTATACATTTTTCTTACTGCCATTATTAATTTTATTTAAAACAGTAACTCTTCTATGGGGAATAATTGATCATACACTATGTTACTATAATTTATGTGTATGATATACAAGTTTAAGAAGAACTCTAAACTATTTTTTAGCCGTTTTTGCTAAACGCACAAGCAGATTATCTATACGCACCTAATATCACCAACCCGCAGGAAAAGTTTCATATCTGATAAAGATAGTTGCAAACTTCTACAAGGCTTGCGTCTGAAGCACGTGTTTGTAGCACATGTTAATAGACGTCGAGATATAGTAATGCGTAAAGTTTAGGTATATACATTAAGTACATATTTTCCATCCATGAAAATAGTTGGGGTTTCACTCAAATGTATGTTGCGGGAAACGTGAATTTTGCAGGTAAATCGTTCGTAAAAATTAGAGATATTCCTATACGCTAACGATACAGTAAATATTAGTACTTCGCAATTATTAACATATCAATTGTATCTCCATAAAATATGAAACAGAAGTTCAAAATAAATAAAGAACTGGTTTTGTTACTGCCTACGTATGTTACTATTGTAAGCGAATTTGAAAATAGTCTGTCTCTAACAGAATTGACTACAGTTAAAGTCACAATTATATTACTCACAATGGCATCAATGTTAATTAGAATTCTTGATAGCAGCTTATAATATTTATAAATACGTGTCAAACTATAGTTGTTCCATAGTTACCAGCGTTGTTAAGATGGTGGAACTATGATACCAACGTAGTAGAAAAAGCGCTTGTACTGTCCAGGACGCATGAAGGACACACGACCTTCATGTAAATACGTAGAAGGTATTTATCTTCTAAAGCAGCAAGATTTCGTTGAGTGAACCATCGATGGTCTGCGAATGTTTATCAACACGAAGCAAGATCGGGAATAAAAAACGCATTGTGATGATAGTTTCATCTTTTATGATTTCAATATTTATTTAACTTAAAAAAAATTCTTAGGTACCGTAAAGTGGGTATACTTTGCACCAGCATGGGTAACTTTGCGCCAGCAAAAGTATTTGTTTCTGGGTCATTTGGTGAAATAGAGACACATCACAACTTGGTATATAAAAATCATAATTTAACTAGCCGGCCGGCTGCGGCGTCGCCCGCGTGAAATTATGTTACGTAAACTGTAACTCTAGATAAAATAAGTGATGAAGGCATTTGACAGCTAGCGTACTCAGTAACAGTGAACTATAATTAACTACCTTAGCTCAGTGTAAAGAGCGCGCGCAATATGCTCGTATGATGTCATAGTAATTCCCAACGCAAAGTCTTGCACGGGATACGAACCCGTAACCTCACCCTTTCCACACCACAAACTTTATACGATACCTGAGTGAATGTTAAAGGCAGACCGTGATAATTCTTTCGTATGTACAGACTACAGTCCAAAGAGGTTTTATTTATGAGTAGGTTGGCAAAAAGGAACGACTGTTGAATTATTTCTCCGTGATCATTCTCTTTTTTTCGGGAGACTGTAACATTTTACAGCTTTTCAGCTACTTAATTTTCGCATTTCATAAAAACCTGAATTCGATTTGCAGATATTTACATAAGCTTCATTCTTATCAAAAAATCATCTCGATATCTCAACGGGTATAAGCGGTACAGATGATTATTTGAAATCAAATTTATTTTTTAAACAGCTTTCAAGGACGAATTTCGAAAAATCCTGGAATTAATTTTTTTTTATATTTACGTAAGATTTATTTTAAAGCAAAAACCATTTCAATATTTCCACTGATTTAGGAGATAAGTGGGATTAATTAAAAAACACGTTTTATTTGTTTAAGAGCTTTCAAGGACGAATTTCGAAAAATTTTAAAAATACTTTTTTAGATATTTACTTAAGCGTCATTTAAAAAAAAATCACCTCACTCTCTGAAATGGTTTAGGAGAAATCACGGATTAATGAAAAACCAATTTTACGGCTTTTCACCCCCTTAATTTTCGAATTTCGTAAAATCGAAAAATTCACGATTCTGCCTTTCTTTGGGCAATAGTATGAAGTTAAAATATTTATGATAGCATTCCCGGTTAATGAGATATCAAGGATTCTTTCAAAATACATTTCACCCCTTTTCGACCCCTTAATTATCGAATTTCGAAAAATCCTTTCTTAGTGGGTGCCTACGGGGCAAGTGGAAGCTTCCCTCAAAATTTCTTGGTTCTAGGTCCAGCTGTTTGGGTTGTGCGTTGATGAGTGAGTGAGTGTGTCAGGATACTTCATTTTATATATTAAGATAACATCGAATACAATCACATATCTTTCAATTATCAGCATAGAAAATATATATATATATATATATATATATATATATATATATATATATATATATATATATATATTGGTAGTGAAAAGTTACACATGTTGGTGCAAAGTATACCCAGTTTACGATAGCTAAAAAAAATTTTTAGTCAATATTTAGCATTTCTAATAAGTTTCCAACGTTTCATGTAATTCTTACCAAGCAGTCTAGTTAAATGAAATATGTAACAACGCTGTAAGACGTAAATATTTTGTTTTCAAGGTAGTCATTACTTAGCCAAGTCTCTAGGACGCTGTGTCAGTTACAGAATCGCAACCTAGTCTTAGTTGGAAGAACTACAAATCCGTATGTGAAACTTTAGTACACTGTAAAAAAATGTTTGTACTTTTACAAAGAAAAGCCTTGGAAACCCAGTTGCCAAAGAAATTCCTTGTAAAACTACAATGTTTATCCTTGTAATAAAATACAAAGTATATGTTTGTAAAATTACAAGTACTACCCTTGTAGTTGTACTTTCAATAAAGAAAAAAAAATGAATTTACTGTACTGCATAAATAACACTGGACTTATTTATCAAATAACTTTTGAATAAACGACGTATACAAGAGATTATTTTGAAACAATAAAAAAAATTCAGGAAGTGCACAGTTTCGAACTACTAACCCCACGCTTAGAATCCACGCATCTTAACCCTAAACCACTGTGAATTACGTATCGCTTAGTATTTATTTATTTATTTACATTCAACGTGAAGTTCAGTAATAATTCTTCATTTTAAAGCACGCAATTAATATAAATATTCGCTTTATTCCAGAAATATATTTTTTAGAGGTTTTGATCTTCGCATAATTATATTCCGGCGAACATACGATTTTTGCAGGCTACACATTTTTATTCTAAGTTTTTTTGCAAACAAGATCCTTTTAACATTATAGACTAATAATTTTACAAGGAAAATTTTCAACATTTACAAAAGTTTGTGGAACTACGGAGAAGTGCCTTGTCATATTTTACAACATAATTTACAGTGCAGGAACTGTCAGTATAGGTACAAGGAATTCCTTTGTAGTGTTACAAAGTTTTCCTTTGTAGTGTTACAAAGTGTACCTTTGTAACTTCATAAACTAATGATTTTACAAGGATATCCTTTGTACTTTTACAAGGACTTGTAAAATTACAAAGAATATCCTTGTAAATTTTATAAATTTTTTTTACAATGTAGAGGTGAAGTGAAAGTGTTTTACGGCCCTTTAACAACGCGGTCTTGAGAGCCGGTGAGGAGGAAGTGAGATGATGGGCCAACACAACAACCATGCCTGAGCCGGGATTCGAACCCAGGACCTCTCGCACCGCAGACCGATGCCTAACCGACTACGCTACTTCGTAAGAGTTACCAGTTAGTAACAACTCCAATTGAATGAATCTAAATACCTACATTCTTAATAGGAATCGTTTCCCAGGCCTATTGAACTTATTTCTTTAGATGCAACACGCTTGTTAGGGAATTATTAAGGAATCTAGAATACATTTCGACGTTTATAGTAACAAGACTTGTTAACTTTATTATTTCATTCTCGCAAGTTGGCCAATATTCATGATTCAATAAAAAAAAAATAAACAAATCAGAATATTCAGTTCGGCGTAAGCGTCAATAAATTTTGTAACATGCTTTTCAACGGTTTCATACAACAATTTTTACCATTTATTATAATACAGATACTGAGCAATCCATTTTAAATACTTTCAGTTATATGTACTTACCAAAATTTCCAACATTGACTAACAGACAACGTACTGCTTAAACCGGTGGGTCTAGAAGTATGAAATTTTGCACTGAAGTTTCTTATATAACGTAGGTGAGCACTACGAAAAGATTTTTGAAAGTTAATTACCTATAGGAGTTTGGGATGAAAGTTTGTATGGAAGACTGCAAAGCGCGATATTTACATTAAACACAACAATAATAATAATTTAAACAATCCAACATAAAACCCTCACAACCATATAATAAATCTGTTTGTTTGTGCGTCTTCTAATATGCGTCTTTTATCCTTTCGTTTAGGATGGTATTTTAGTGCGTTGTTGCGCGTGCACGCGCAAATATTTCTGCACAAAAAAATTACATATATGCATGCGTGTGAGTGTATGCGTGTGCAAATAAATAAATATATATATTTATTTATTTACACTCACACACACACAGATACACATATTTATAGACACTCTAGAAATGTGGGCAGGGCAAACAGCGTACAAGGGCAGAATGGGGTCTCAAAAAATAGTGAAACAATATACTAATTTTCAGAATATAGTAACATGTTTCTGAAACAGTCAGTAACGACCCATAACACCAACTTGCACATTTTAACACTTATCAAAACTCTTTTGCTTCACAAATATTATCATATTAAACTGAAATCCACGCACGCGAACGAATCCGTGGGCAACAGCTGGTCTCAGTTCGTGTTCCAGCGTTTACTGTGATTATGCATGTGATTGCGTAAAAAGAGTTACGTTTACATTTATTCACAATATCATATTTTAATATTTACCTAAAGACTTAAATACTTTTCAGTCAAATTATGTGTAATGTGTACGGACGCGTTGCTAAAATTCGCAAATCGTCATCACGGGAGACGAAAGTATTTTAACATTTGTTAACTCTTGGGTAGAAAAAAACTAAACATTGCAACGATGCTACTAATAATTCTTTGTGAAATTCTTTTAATTTAGCTTCACTAACTTTCTGAGTCCTGAAACGATGGATGTAATGTGTAAGAATTTGTATAGGGCAGTGAGTGTATCTTACAGCACACACATTGCAAGTTTCCGAACAATTTTGCTGATAAAGGTTAACAGTTTGTCGTTTGCGTGCAGAAGACAAAACTGCGAACGCGTGGGCTTCTAATTACGTGTTTGGTGATACGCGATTGGTGAAGGGCGACTAGCAGTGAGCACAAGCCTGCTGTGACATGTACGATACTATTTGTACAGCAGAGCTTGTTGATCATGTGAAGTCTGACTTCAGTAGATTACAGTTACCTGTCCATTTAGCACATTACAGGAATTTTTGTGGTCCTACGTGGCTCACAAGAGCGCATTGGAATGTCCTAATTTTTATATTTAGTTCCCTTTACATGAGCGTCAAGGTATTTCTACTGTGTTTTCTGACAGTTGTGTACAGTGGCGGATTTAGAGGGGTGGCCCATGCCCCTCCCCCTTTTAAGGTCAGATTTATTAAATTTTTTAATATATTCTAATTTAATTTTTTATTAGCACTATTCACTTTTTAAGTTATAATTTATTTTAAAATTTTCTTACTTAAGTAATTAAATGTTTTGTGTAAACTCCTTAAAAAGCACCATTTTGCATCTATAAAATCAAAATTTTTCCGGGAGACGACCCCCGGACCCCGCTTTTGGCTTAAGGTGTATGTGTACACACGTTTTAAGGCATGCCCCCGCCCCTTTTTCACACAATGCCAAATCCGCCACTGGTTGTGTACGTACATTTTATGCGACGATGCTAGGAATCGTATCAGTCAAACAATAATGAAACCTGTTTCTTGCGAATCATTTTTTTCCTTCAACTAATTGGTTACGATTCCTTTAAATCTCGTGGAAGTATGTTTATCGATCTATTATCGACGTGGTTGTCTAAAAGTAGCGGAAACAATTGACACCTTAAACGACCTTTATCTTCTCGGACAGTCTGGTTCTATTACTCTCTCATTACCTGAACATGGACGTTCCTCAATCACTGCCTGGCACCAGGGGGAATGGTCCCATCACACCACAGTGATTTACCGACTGCGATTCAATTTTGCGCCACGAAACGTCCAAACCCCGCCCATACTGTGCGCGTTCGTTATTGTCTCGAGATTAAATCATTTGTAAGCTGCCGCCGTTATTTAGCACGAAGTCACGACTACGTCTGCAGTTTGTTATTAGCTTTCAGGAATGTGAGGTGAGTACTGCCGGACTGTGTCATGAAGTTCATTTTCTCTCCGCGAATAAATTTCGTGGCGTGAGGTTACACAAGCGGATATAAAGTATTGAACTTTATTAGTATACATTGCTACGCATTTGTCACGGACCAAGTAAATATATCACACGAAAATCGTGATGGCCGCATTAATAAGTTGTTCCGATTAAGGACCGATTTCATTCCTACTGTATTCAGACACTACTTACTATTTTCTCTACTGAGTGTGGCCATCAAATAAACTTATGAGTCTGCACTTCACATTAAACGTCAACATTTTTACAAAACATTTTTTAGGCCTGTGTTTAAGTATACGGCATAACCTAATTGAAAGAGAAATATAACAAAAGAATACAGTAAATAATACGAATTAAAGTCACTCTTTTCCACAAATATTGAACATTCACGCAATTTATGCTGTAAATAAATCATCGTGTCTTTTATTTGCTCTCTCTATGTTCGTTCTCGTAGTTTTGATGGCTTACTTACTGGTTTTGGTGTTTTCTTCGTTTTTCAGTAATCCTTCGTTGTTCTCCCGTTAGAAATATCGGGACTTGTTTAATTATTTGTCCATTCATATATTTGTATTCGTCCTTTGTAAATCATTTGACGGATATTAAGAATTGCTTTTACCATTCGTATCTTCTCTCACTTCCATAAACGAGTCTCGGCAACATAATAATTTCTGAAACTTAATTTGGAATACTTTTCAGGGCGGTATAGTCATACCAGGCAATGTGATATTTGTTTAAAATTTGGTTAAGTGTAAGAGAAGGCACTTTAGCCTTAACTTCGCCAAGAAAATGAAAGACGAAATAAAATAAAAAATAAAATAAATTTATTAAAATCTTAGGCAACTTATTGCGTATATTGTTATTGCCTCTTAAAGTAATTAAAATCTACAAAAATACATGGTCAAAAAACTTATGTTGATTAAATAAATAGTATATATGGCCAATACTGTAAACAGTAGACTGTACTAAAATATTCAATATTTTAAATTGTATTAAAGTGAATGTTAATATAGACAGTAACGTTCTCTTTGCGGTAAGCACTCTCCTTATTGTGTTGCAGGTATACTGTCAGAATAATTCAGCGTGTTGATAAAAATATAGCTTCGAGGTGAAACTGTAAAAAACCGCACTAATATAGTATTCTTTGTATAACAAACATGCTGAAGATATGCGGTTTGATAGGGTCCCTTCACTAATGAAATCCATTCATTTGTTCAACTTTTCTACGTTCTATATAATGTAAGATAAAATCTTATATTTGCCAGCTTGTATTACATGTATTATATCTGGTTACGTCAGCAATATTCTTAAAACAAACAAATAAATAAATAAATTAATTAATAAATTAATATATATATATATAGGTGCAGACTAATGAGTAAAGAGAATGTACTATATTGCATATCGATGGGACTGAAAAGTGTAACTCCGTTTAAATGATGTTCTAATGTCATAATGCTTTTCGGATCGTCTGCCTTGCAGGTTTACAAATTAAATTTTACCGATGATAATCAAGTAATATTATTCAACATAAAAATTTGCATAACGTTTAGGTATTCATATAAGCAATATTGCAAGGAAAGCTATACTTCGTTATCTCTGCCGGTTCGATAAAAGTCAAAGATAACTTAAAATAAAAAATCGGTATTTTAATCCCGTCATGGGTAGAATTTAATAAAATTGTGAAGATAATTTCCGAAACTGTAATAAAGTATGTAACTGAAGAGAAAACGAAACAGACTATTCAATTTTCACTAAGAGGTGTTAAATTTCTAAATCGCCTTAAATGAAAGTTCGAGCGTTTACTAATTATTATTCTGAAGGGACAAACGACTCTCTACAATGAATTGAAAGTTACCGAGGATATGCAGAAAAAAATATTTCACTCATTTTAAAACCTTTAGGGATCAAATTTAGAAAAATCCCTAAAATAGCTCTTAGACTTTTTTTGTTTGTGTAAAATTAAGTGAAAATCGCTGTGATAACACGCTGGATAAGGGCTATAATGACGATTAGTTCAAAACTCAAAGAATTTAACAATTTTTACCCAAAGTAAATTGATTAGAAAAAAATAATGAAATGTATGTAGTATATTTATGCAAGAATAATTTTTAAACAAAATTCACTTCGATTATTGAAACGTGTGTGTGTGTATAAACACATTTCACACTTATATCTCTCCTTGGTATCAAATTTAGAAAGAAATACTAAAAAACTTTTATCTGTTTTCTACGTCATTCTAAAGAAACGATCAAGCGAACTTATGCTCTACATCTCGACGGGGTTGATAAACATAGAAATTTAATAGAAAACCTATTTTACGCATTTCCATCCCTTTAAAGGGACGTGTACTCTTGAATAACATTTAAGACATTCGTATAACTATCTAATCGAAGTAAATAATAGCCCAATGGGTTACAGCTACAACGACAATGATTTAAAAACACATATCTACCCGCACTGAATGAAACATTTCGACAGCATTAAGACAGCCAAATTATTTTGATGACTTAAACATTTTAACGAGGACATCACGATGAATTTGCAGTGAGTACAGAAAATTTTTTGCTTTCGCAATACTAACAAATTTTTTTCGCGTATTTAACTCTGCAGGTGTTATTAAATGTATAAAATTCCTGAAAAAAAAAAAGAGTATTTACGTAATCTGCGATGTTCATTCTTAAGCGCGAAGTATCTATATATCTCTATTGATTCTATAGGTACCGAGGATTGACTGTAATCACTTTTCACGTTTTTTTTTTCACACTAGTAGTTGTCGGATTTCAAAAAATCCTAAAACGCTTTATATGCACTTGCATTAGTGACACTACTGAAGTAAGAATAATGACGATAGCTTGTTGGGCTAGAGCTATATCGATAATTGTACGAAAACACAATTCAAGTTTTTACTGATCGAATACAGAAAAAAAGTCCCCCAGTGTTTGCCTACGGCCTGAGAGAAGCTCACCCTCAAAGTTTCACGTTTCTACGTCAAACAATTTGGGCTGTATGTTGATATATCTGCCCGACAGTCTTTAAATAAATCTTTTTGATGTTGCACACAAAACAGAAAACCGCCTAGGTCATTATTCACATTAACAATGACTGCAATTACTAGAGACATGCAAAATTCGCGTTATCATTTGGTATCAGGCTAAACTTCACTTTCCTATACATAACACAGCATAATCTGCGATTCAATTGGCCACAAAGTTTTATGTATTTACGTGTGTTACATCTTTACAGATATTGGTCTCTCTACCGTGTAAGCAAAGCATTCTCCGCGGCAAGTCTCGACAATATCGGCCAGCGGGAAACGCCGAACGAGCCTATAGTCACTTGGAGTCTAGTCAGCTGTCAGAAAATAACGCGAAATTTGCATGTCTCTAGCAATTACACTTTGAAACACACATAGCCCAACTGTAAAAACGCATTTTAACCAAGCATGCGTGAAATGAAGCCGGTTTATTGGGTAATTCTGAGACGTTGGCAATTGCAGCGGCAAATCACCAGGGCCTAAGCGCGTTTGCAATTTGAGGTCGTGAATAGTAATAGGTAGAGACACTGGAAAATCGCGAAAATGTTTCAAATAGTCTCCAACAAACTGTAGTATATTAACTGTGACACGTGTGAACAGTTTTGGGACAAATAACACACGCTGTGTGTCCACGCTGTGCAGTTCTAACTGGGCCTGTTGTAGAGAGAAAAAATGCTACAAATAAACGATAGCCAATGTTCATACGAAACATTCAGTGTTATATACAGCATGTTGGAGCCTAGCAAACAGTAAACTATTTCCGCGATTTTCCAGTGTCTCCAGTAATAGGGTAAGAGGAGAAGAAAACCTGATCTTCGCTGCAGACGACTGATGGCCACATAACTGACAAGTATGCCAATATAAAAAAAATAGAGAAAAGTGCGGCAATCGCAATGAAGACCTTCCTGCAAACTAGCCACAAGGTATAAACGTATTTGAACATGTACGGGTGTGTAGGTATATTAAAAATTGTTTCATAACAGCGCCGAAATGTAGATTAATTTTCATTCCTGAACTTTTTTTTGACAGTGAATATTGCGTAAATAAGTGGTATTTATTTTTATGCAACCCTTTTTTTTTCGGTCAAACTTTTCCGTGCTTTGCAGTCCATCGCTACATTTATTGTTAGGCGACAGAGTAATGACTGCTATCATTAATTTATTTAAAACAATTGCAAATATCTCTAATATTATTTAACAAAATGCTTTGAAAAAATTTGAGACTGTGTACAATCATACGATACACAATTCTGGCAGAGCGTATTTTAAAATAATGTACAATTTGCTAGCAAAAATTTGTTTTGCTTAATTTTGGCTTATTTTGACAACAAAATATGTGATATTTCAGGGGCAAAATCTAAATAACGGTTTGGTGTACTGCAACGGAAGAATTCAGATACAAACGATGATATATAAGTGCTAAAACTGCAAGAATGAAATTTTGATACATTTATACATTTACGTTTAAAAAAATATTTTCGAAACCACTGCAAAACTAAAGAGCGACAGAGTTAAGTAATAACTAAAATGGCCATGCTATTACGTTAGACGTTTAGAGGAGTGTAATCAGTTCCCTTTCGGTAGCACAGAGAGGAAATAGAATATCGAGTTCTTTGTTCCCGTAGCACTTTCTATCTTGTACGGTCCTCAAACACGCAGAGGCGAGTTCTTATGAAGACTATGTAGACACGGCCTTAGTAATCCAGTGGCGTGTCGCGGTCTGGGCAGAGGGAGAGGGGTGGGTGAGGGTTTGAGTACGAGTTACGGCCTCGGGAGCACCTGGACAAAGATGGCCGAAGCAAGTTGGCCACACTGCCTCTTATATCAGCCCCCCTCCCTCTCTTCCCCGGCAGGGAACGGAACAACGCACGGTACCTCAGGGAGACCCATGTAAGCCTCGCCGGCTAGTATCACAATAAGTCGCCCGTTGGCTCCTGTATCGAAGAGGCCTGACTAGGCGGCGGAGGGGAGGGGCAAGTCTGGCGACTCATAATGTTCGGGGGACACAGCAGCTCCTACCCCTAGGGACACACTCATCTGCCCTCTCCTGGCCACCCCTGGAGACGGCTCCCATCGGCCGTCCGTCGGGGCCCGTGAGGTCGAAAAATGGGCTGGCGTGTTTGAGAAAAAAAGGGGGGGGGGCAATGGGGACAGTTTTCAGCCGTGGCTCCAGACGACGAATGTAACTTCGCGCGACCCGCCGCCGCCAAGAAAAAAAAAACAGAGAATAAACGGGCATGACATCGCCCCTCATTTCTGTACGAATTATTTTATTTTGCATTGTTTACTTCAATGTTTGCAAATTCAGAGCTCTGTTTTTAATGAAAATTAAAAATTAAAAATCGTTATTTACTGCATAATCGAATCAGCGACCAAAGTTCAGAATTGATGCTGGGTGATTTTTGACACAAGAATAGAGAATCTAGGCGAATCACACAAAATTAGGAAAATACACCTTGTGAAGATATTTGGAGTGGAATTGAAGCAAATTTTCTGCGTAGTAAAAAATTGCAGCAGTACGAGAAATGCCATATTTTTAATACTCACTCCTTTTATCTTTTTTTTTACCAATGCTATTAATAATAACTCAGTTTTATGTGCCATAGTTTTCCATATTGGATACATGGACTAAAACTTTTTTCAGGTAAAAAACTGAACCGGTAGAAATGAATATACTTTCGCAATTTAGGTACTGCTGTTTTTTTTTTTTTTGCAAATTAGAACGATAAGTAAATATGAGGTTAAAATGACTTTAAACGCAAGAGGGGAAACTTGTAAATATTTGTAATAATAAAGTAACAACGGGTAACATCATCAGACAATATCGTAACCTTTCCTAAAAAAAATTCACATATATTTCCTTAATGAGTTGAAAGGGAATATTCCTAACACAGTATCTAAAATTAGCTATTAATCAAACTATAAATACTAGAACGTATTTGTAGGCTACCAAATTGTCTTTATTTGCTATCATACATGTTACACACAACTTAATTAGTTGTGTGAAATATTATGACGGGAGACAGAATCGAACCTCTCCTTCTCATAACCACTACACCAGTGATGGACTTTAAAAAAAATGTTTACTTCTAAAACATGTGTAAATAGTCTGCGTTCCTATCATGGTATCTCGTTTAGTTTCGAACATTCCACTGGACATTTGTTTACAAGTTGCACACAATGTTTCTGCGCATGCCGTGCAATAGTTTCTCCTTATAGGCCATGAACTTCACTGTTGTGTGTACGAATTTTTCTGTACAGTGCGTACAGTTATATATTTTATGTGGAGGGAGGTATATAACAAATAAGTGGATATTATCTTTCACCTGTCAGGAATATTTATATAAATCTTTTAACAGAGCATTAATTAAGAAACGTTTTCAAGCATGGTTATGCAGAATTTTAAAATAATGTAAGTTTATGCAGCCCATGCCACTTTTGACATTTTTAAAATATTTTTAAATACATGTTTGTGTAGTTTTAATGATTATGAACTGGTTCGAAGTAATAAATAAATAAATAAATTTAATATAATGAATTAAACAGTTTTGATAATGGTTTGTGAGGTAACCCTTTCATAGGTTTTATACTTATGTTTAACAGAAAGTTATTTGCTAACAACGCACATCTAGCATTGCATCATAGGAAAAAAATATATTTATTGTGAAATATCACAATTGCCAGCAATAGCAGCGTATTTAAACAAATATCTTAGATTAATTAATAACCACGTAACAAAACCCGTTTTTAGTCCCTGGAGATTTCTGCTATTTTAATCACGGGCAAAAAGTACGCTGCAGCAACATTTGGGACGATGACTGATTTACATTTTAGCTCTGTGAACGGAAAATAAACTGGTTTTTTACCTCTAAATTACATAATCGCTTCCTTCATGAAGAAATTGAATTTTCGGTCGCAAATTACTATAAAAGACAGCGCACTTGTTTATCCAACGATAAACGATGTGGGGTGAAGATAGTTGTGAAATAAATAATTTTTCTTGCATAATTCCGCCACTGACTGATTGTGTTAGTATAGTTAGTGGGTCCAATATTTGTAAAACAACCTATCATATTTCAGTTGAAAGTAAAAAAAAATTTAATCTCCTTTAAAGAAAAGATTGTGTGTGCCTTTTGCAGCAAAACGATGCGTTGCGTAAGTTCTGTGTGTAAGCATCCTGTCGGATTCGGAAAAGACTTAAAAGAAGGTGTTAGCAAGCATATTTAATTTAACCTGAGGGAACTGTCGTCTGCTGTTATGACGAGTTGCGGAGAAGGTGTGGATGCAGGAAAGTGAATTGCACCCATTCGCTAAAAAAATTTACCACTTCCTGCATCTCGACCCCTTTCGCGCCTGCAGGCAAAACGGTTTATAATGACCCGCGTTCCGGGCGTCTCGGCGCAGGGGATTTGGCGTCGGGGGCGGTTGCCGGGGGCAGAAATATCTCGCCAGATACACATCCGGCCCTTATAAACGCGAATACTCGCCAGATTTACCGCCCCGACCGCCGTCTTTATCTGTCGCTCGAGGAAGTTGCGGGGGTTGGTCGAGGGGGTGGAAGTTGTTGGCCCGGGTCAAAGGGGTGGGGGTTGGAAGAGTGGGTGGGTAATGTGACTGGTGCGCCAGACCGCAAGGGGGAGGGGGGTGGTTGCTGCACGCGTGACAAGGCGGCCATTACGGTCCTGAAATACTCCGCCGTTAACTACCCCCAGAGAAATCTTATTAGTAGCAAAGGTATTTAATAAGGAAATGTTGCTAACTAAAGCGCTTGCGCGGGGAAAACCTTCCCTCGGATAACGCGCACACTTTATTATGCCCCGGGTAGGGGAGGGGGGTTAAGGGGAACGGGTTGGTCGCGTAAGGAGCAGAAGGGATGGAAAGGGGTGAGGAAAAAATCCTCATCTAGATTATTTGCATAAACTGCACCTAAACTCGTGGGTCGCTCCTGCGTGCTGCGATATTAGGCTGGCTGGGTGGCCCGTGCGTCGTAGCTATGAATATGAATTTACAAGCGAGACGGTGGTTGTAAAAATATATATACATGTATACGGACACGTATATACACCGTGCACGCGCGCGCCGATCCTCCGGGCGCGAAAATCCGGGCCAGATAACGCCTTTCCAGCGCCCCGCAGTAATTATAATCTTTACAAATTAAGAAGTTTTAATATTACTTTATTCTCCTTCGTCTGCCCGCCCTCGCACTTTCCACGCTCCTTCCTAGCTCGCAGTCGGTCTATCCTCCGGGTGACGGAAGCTGATACAGGCCGTTCATGAAAAACTGTACACTTTCGAAGACAGTCTTGTCTGGAATAATAATAAAAAATAATATTTATTTTAACCTCAGAAGATAACTTGTGAGTACAAAACAACATATACACTTCGTCACTTGCTTTGTTTATATTGAAAAGTAGCAGGAAACTTGTAATTATCTAAAACTAAAAAAGAAAAAAAAAACTACGGTTTCAAATATGCTCTCTTTTATCAAAAACCACCTATACCCATAGTTTGTTAACTGCTCTATGTTAATGTCGTGCCAGGATTTTATCCTGGTACACGCCGTACCGGAGTACTGTCTTATCAGATATGTGTAAAGCACACGTCTTTGACTCACAACAAAACAACGTCACTTCGTTGTGAAGAGTTCTGTGTTCTGGTGGTCTGGGTTACGTTTATGGACTTCCTGTGACTTTATTAAGTCGTGAAGGCAAATAAACACATGACTTTTGAGTATATCATAAAACTAAACGAAAAGCATGTTAAAAGAGAATGTTTGTAGATGCATGTTATAAAGTCATATCATAGGCTGTTTTCCTTTTTGTAACGCGATATGTTTCCGCAGAATTGCTAGAAATTTTTAAAACGTTAAAAAAAAACTTAAATACATTTTTAAAAACCTTAACATAATGTAAACAAAATAAATGTTTCGTTTGCGCAGTTGACTGCTAGCTACCGTACTTTATTCTTAATAGCAATGGTTGCGCAGAAGAGGGGGCGACAGGGTACACTGTCCCTCGCCTAAAACAGAAAGGAGGGACAGTATAGGCATTTCTGTCAGCTGTATATTCAGTATTTAGACTCGGTAACCACTTAGATAACACCAATTTACACACTAAAATCCAAGTTTTCCCACTGGAGGACCCCCAGAACCCCAGCTTTAATGAGGCGTTATAGGAAAAAAACTCGGAAATAAATTTCTGTCAACGATAAGCCCCACACCCCCTCCTTACATGAATATCTTCCGCCACCACTGTGAAGAGTAGTATACATTTTGCGGTTGCAATTGCGAATTTAATATCCTACAATTTTGCATTACTTTACAGATATCGAATTTTGAAGCAAACTTATTCGTGTCACTACATTAGTAGTGGTGTTAAATTGCTGGAAGGAAAAAATCTCTTCAGTTTGCATTTCCTCTGCTAAAAAACGCAATAAAATAAACAAGAACACAAGAAGTTGTCAGTACCATTGCGGGGGTTAAGTAAGAGTTTCTCGCTCCAAAGAAAAGGCCAAGAAAAGGCCAAATATGTCATGAAGATGTAGACATATTTGTTTATGCCATGCCATATTCTAACACGGTAGACATACGACAATTATGACTAGTCAAATCAAATGTGGAATACTAAAGTGTCTGACATAACATTTGGTTCTAATCGGTCGAATGGTTCTCGAGGTATATTAATTAAAATTATGAATTCATGACGTGATAACTTCGAAATTAGGGCACGTAAAATGTCAGACACAGCAGGAACAAATAACATTCAAGTAACGTAAACTTAAGTTGTGTACAGAATTTGAAGAAATTTATCAAAATTGTTCGGCAAATTACTCGTTAAATTAAAAAAAGTTCTAAGGAACACTATTTCCAAAAACAATAATGATATCAGCTAAATGCAAGTTGCTAAACAAATTACTACAAGTAAAGAGCTTTCTGAATGTCGTATACACGGTATCTTCAGATAATTCATGTGATCAAAAAATGTTCTAATGGCGACACTACGAATACGACATAAATAGAATGCAAAAAAGTCAAATCACTTTACTAAATTATGTGTCTACCAAGATAAAAACTGAACATTTATGCTGCCGAAGTATCGTGTGGTTAAAAAAATGTGTGAGTTATCTACATAGCACAAATATGAAATCGGCATTAACAAATACATAAAGCCACGTCAATTTACTTAGTACTATGTGTGTACCGCATTTAGTTAAATTCTGATATAAAGTTCTTAAGATATCTCGAGTTTTCCAGAAAGGTTTTAATGGTCGATATTCTAAAAATATGAACACGGCATAAACGAAACACTACATAACATGCATGTCGCTTTATGTACTAATAACTATATGTGCACCACGTTTAGTTGAATTTTGAAATATTGTTCTACAAATATCTCGTGGGATCAAAAATATTCAGTTGACCTCTATTGTGAAAATATGAACACGGAACGAAAAATATACGTTAAAGTCAAGTCACTTTACTAAGTACTATATTTGTACAATGTTTGATAAAATTCTGATGTATGGTTCGTATTCGTAATGTAACTAGTGTGTTCAAAAATTTTCAAATGACAGCCACTTTGGAAATTTGAACACGGCATAAATGAAATATATAGAAGTCAAGTCACTTTACTAAGTGCGATGTGTGTACCGGTACGGGTTTTTTTAAAGAAACTCTGATCTATGATTCTTAATACATCTCGTGTGTGCAACGACACGAGAGTAATTCATAAACGTCTAGTCAGTTTACCATTACTAGCCTTTATCTTTACCAAGTTTGATGACATTCTTATAAGTTTCGTAAGACCTCTCGTTTGCAAACACGAGCATGTCATAAACAAAAAAACACAAATAAGTCAAGTCACCTTCATAAGTACTATTTGTTTACCTAACTTGACGAATTTCTGATAGACCTATATGGTTTTTAAGATATCTCGTGTGTTCGAGATATTTTCAAATGACCACCACTGAGAAAATATTAATACCCCATTTACAAAATATATAACACTTTAATCACTGCACGAATGAGTAAATGTGCACAAATTTGAATAAATATGGATTAATATTTACTCAGGTCTGTCATGATTCCCAAAAATATAAAAATTGCAGCCATTTTGATAATGTAAACAGAACCTGAACAAAGTAGTTCAAAGATAAGTCACGTTACTAAGTACTGTAACTTAACAGAGTTTTGTGGCATTCAGGATATTAGTTCCTGAGACATCCAGGATGATCAAACATTTTTAAATCGAATGTGCTTTGAAAATATGAACATGGCATTAAAAAAATGCGCATAAAAGTCTAGTCATCTTACGTACATATTTTTGTACCTACTTTGATGAAATTGGCTGACGGGTTTAACAGTTTTAGGGTGTCACACGCACCCTCACGCACCCACACACACCCTCTCATGCACACATGTACACACACGAACACACACACGACAACGTACACATACGGACAGACATACAGAAAGGTGATTTTATAGACTTATTTTTCCTTCGGAAAGTACGCTAACAAACTGAATGATAACAAACCATTCCGACAACTACGTGTCTAAGTTAAATTTTAAGAACTGGGTTTGAAAGGAACTATAACAAATATAGTAGAAAATTTTTTTGCAAGTGCGGCATGCAACCTTGCATGTTGGCATTCTGTTTTGTTGCCTCTAGTATATTGTTGTTGAATAAATACTTGCAACCACAACAAAAGTCATTGCTTAGGAAGACGTGTTACAAAAAATGTGTTTTACGCCTTTGATGGAAAAGACAAATTGATTGATGGCCCAGATTACGGATCATAACGTTGATATGAACGGAAAAGATAGTCTTGTGTATTGATATAATTTAAAAATATTGTAACCATGCACATCTATCCTGCAACCATTGATTTTTTCTATACTGCATTTAGTGACAGTAATATTCTAATCACTGTTTACGTGTAATAGTTCGAGTACACACTGTCCATAAGGAATTAATTTAACCTGCGATCAGAAACTTAATTACTCTTCTACATCAGTGGGTAACCACTATTATCACTACTATCACTACTACAGTAGTTCTCTTAAAGGTGATGAAGTTGAAAGTAATTACATTTGTTCTTCTACACAGTGTGTAAAGGCCGCTGTTCCATTTGAAATAATAAAGAAATTATACTCAAAAGAGCTCGTTTCTTAGCTCAGCCTTCCCGCGCGAGTATCACCATAAGAAAAGGTTTTCGATCGCATGCAGGGACCATAAAAGTTAACGTTTTCTTTTGGGCACAAACTGTATGTTCGTATCGCTTTCGCGATCGGTCGTTGACTTATTTGACATTTCCTTGAGGACGCTGCTTCAATAATAAGGAAGGAAATAAATACAGGTGCAGTCATGTGATATCACGGTCAGCCAGACACCGATGAGCAGCTATTTTCTGCATTAGCACACATATATTTTTGGTTGCTAGCGTGTAGGTCAGTAATCCCGCAAATTTTTCCTTCTATAATAATAGTAGGTGTTAAGTCCAATACACACAAGCATCTTTCTTGTACACCTCGACTTGTAGCAATCTTGAGTCGTGGGTACCGTGTGAGTGGCAACAGAGTATACTAGTGGCTGGCATACAAGGGCTTGTACACTGCCAGTGCCAGATAGAACAGTTCTGTTATTCGTTACCTATCTTGTACAAGTCGAATTAAAAAGAACCATTTTTGTTCACGCGTAATTATTTTTAAACGAAATAACTAACAACGACGAAGTCTTCTGAAATAAATTTATAGAGATGATGGTTTATCGCGGGGAAACTTTTGACTGTTTGCTGTATTTCAACGCACGTTCAGCTTACAGAAACATTACTGTATTTCGCTTGTTCTTGGAGCTGTTACCCAATTTGACTCAGCCAATAAGAATCCCGCTATTGTAATATTTGATGGCTGTTATTGGTCTGCAGACAACTATGTTGTGTCAGACGTATATCACCCAGTCATATGTCCCAAGAAACTACAGTGTTTTCAAGGGTATGTTGGCACAAAACATTTTCGCGATATACCATCATTTCTATAAAGAGCGTCTAGCAGGATAAAAGATGCGATTGAAAAATATTGCCGGACCGTACAGCATATCACTAGAGACTAGACTGCAAGCTCTTGTTTCATCGCTCGACGTCTTCCATTAGTGAGTAATATCGTGGTTTGCAAGTGGAACGCTTTTGGTCAATAAGTAAACTGTCCACTTCAGAGTGACCAATCACATATAAAGTAGGGAAATACGTAAATGACATCACATGGCATTGCAGATAGATAGAGACAGGAAATTTTGCGAAAAGAATTTTGTATTACTTTGTTTCAGTGCCTTACGTGCGCGCCTTGCATCTCTGCTATGTGGCCAGTGATTGGATGCGTCTTGAGGTTAAACCCACAAATCACAGACGTGATGTGTGGCAGCTGTCCGTGTACTGATTGGCACAGTCTATTCTGCATAAAAACGCTCTGTCAATAGCCATGAAGTTGTGCTGCAGGTGTGCACGTAAGACAATGAAACATAGTGCGGCAAAAATCTTTTCACCAAAAATTCCTGTCCCTACAGATTGGGTTCAATGATGTACAGGTCAATGAATTCTAGCTTACTTCCAAATAGCAACACGAATTTGGCATGTCTCTGCATTTCACTAAACCAAGAATATTATCTACTACTGACTATATTTCAATTTTCCGTTTTATAAATAATTTTTGGTGCAGACTCAGTAAATATTGAACGGATTACCCCCAATACCCCAAATGCAGCTTTGAAATCTGCACTCGACATTTTAATGGTGCACAACTTCTTGAACAAGAATACTGGCCATGTGAGCTAAACAGTTAATTTGGTAGCTATTGATCCCTTCCTTGTACACATTCGACGCTTACTTTCATATACAAGAAAGATGTCCGTGTGTACTTGGCTTTATACATGTTTTCGACTTATTTTTCTGTAAGGGACAAGCACACTGAGTTAATCAGCTTGGTTTAATATCATCAAATGTATAGAAAATTGCCGGTGTAAAACTTTTGCGCTAATACTTCTTAGATAGCACTGAATTTGTTTATTTCGCTTTTCCAGCTTATTACAATATTTCTCTAAAAGTATCAAGTTTAATGTGGACAACTATATATATATATATATATATATATATATATATATATATATATATATATATATATATATATAT
>PNEQ01086443.1:0-68250 GCA_003012365.1 Medauroidea extradentata | reverse complement strand
TATTTCATCATGTTTCGGATATGCTTTTAGTCACGTAGGCCACCCTCGAAGGGTTAAGACGCAGTTGGGACAGGTATCTATGACGTAGGTTCGGCGGGTTTCCCACTATGAGCCACCCGGGCTTTGAGTCATCGGCCATCCCTCAAGGTGTTACGAAACAGCCGCCGACCACTGGCCTCCAGGAACATGGCACGCAACAATACTTTACACTTTAAATAAACTTATAGCGAAGCAGGAATAGAATTTCAGTTATTGCTATACAGATGATTGAGTATAGACAATTTGATAAAATAAATTGTAAGTAAAATGCAACACGTTTGAAAATAATGTTCATATTGTGCGGAAAACAATTGAAAATTGTTTGAGCGATTAGCAAACCTGCTGTTCTACGAAAAGTGTTTGTGCATATCATGCTATACTTGAAAATATTGGCGTGTTTGTGAATTTTAATAAACCCCAAAAGGGAAAAGGAAACATTTTATTTGTAGCGATACACTGATTGACACGTAAGTGAAATAATTCATAGTGAAATTACATGTCACGAGCTACGTAATAAAACATTTTTTTATAATTCCCACGAACTATTTTTATATTTAAAAATTGCTGAGTTTTCTACTTTTTCCCTGTAAATTTGCGATTTTTAAATAATTAAAAATTTTACATTGTGGTCTTTTAAATACTTCATTGCACAGCTCCTGGGATGTAATATGAGAGTGAATTATTTTATTTGGTTTTCACTATTTGCATGGCAGCAGAATAAGCAAATTTTGACTTTGTCGCACCGTTATGAAAAAAACTATGAGAGCTAAAATTGTTTCGTAAGAGAAAACTGTATTCACAAGTATCGTCTACAAAACTAACACTTATTTCATAAAGACATAAAATTATGATTTTATCACCCTTGAACACCCTCCTATTTCTACATTTTTTGCGATATTAAATTTTCACGTCTAAATGAGAACAGATATAAAAAGTATGTTTTTGGTAGTTTTGCTTAAAAGGTCTTCTCCGTTTTGGCTGATTTTTTTAAGGCAGCACATACAACTGTTGTAGCTAATAAAGTAACTAACGAAATTCTGGTAATTTACTGTTTTAGTCTAAACCGTAAAATTTACTGACATAAAAATAGCTATTACGACGAAAACCATTTTAAACAAAACTGCCAAAACAGATTTTGATACCGGCTCTCGTTAAATTTTTACTATAACAGAAGCAGTAAAAATTGGGATTCATGGCCTTAAAAGCAAGGTCTATGAGTACATGAGATGATAGTGGATCAACGACGGAATGCAAGATCGGGGGAGACGGAATAGCCCCGAGGAAACACGCCGGCCAACGGAAAGTACCAAACATGCCGAAATCCGAGCGACTCCTCACCTCCCAGGAATCGAGACAAAATCGCCGTAATGGGAAACGACTGGTCTCGCCCACGGCCATAGAAGAACGTGTATGGTTACTGGAGTAGAATAATAACCCGTATATGACTGAATGGCGTCACTGGTACAGTAGTGTTGTTTTAAAGTTGCGTTAATAAATAATACTAAGTAAGGTGCATTGCACATGCCTATGTTTTTAAAAAGATTCTGCTCCTAGATTTACAAAAATAAAAAGTACAGACATAAACAGCCGGTTTTATAATTTTCGATCGAGGAAATTATATTTCTTACCAGACATCACTCCTGCATATTACACAATTTTTAAATAAACTTCTTTCTGTCTATGTCCTGTCATAACGCTTGGCTGCATGAGCAGAAAGCCACATAAAATTATTATTAATTAATTTATGCGGTATTTACCCAAAAGGAAAATGTTTTAGCTCTTGCATAACGGTGCACAGTGCACGTGAAAACCATAAAATGTCTGCAAGTACTCTATTCGTGGCAACATAATTCTCCCTTTATTTCTGAAGACCGAGTATATCATCAGTGTAGCATTACGGCGCTAAAGGAATAACAACTCAATTAGTTGATGAAATTCATGAAAATATTTTCCAAGTGTAAACGGATGAGTTTTTTTTTACTTGCTTCCGAGAAAAAAAAAAAGGAGGAGGGGTAGCAGTTCTACTCGACGCTTGCTTCCTCACAACTGTGTTTACTTAAAACTGATAAATGCGAGTATGAGCTTATCTGCCTACAGAGCTTCCTCCCTTTCCCTGCGAAATACTATTTGGATAAACCCGGGTACATAATCTGCCTATTTCAATTCAATTTTTTTTATAAATAAATAAGCGATTATGAAAATTTCAAACGTCGTGTTGAGTTAATGTTTATTCGAATAAAAAGCTATGTATCTGCAAAACATTTAGTCACAGTCACAATTCAATGAACATTAGTTTATTAAGTGTAAACTAATATAGCCAATAATTTCGTTAATAATATTTTCTACCAAATAAATGCAAAGTAATAATATAACACAACTTGGTTTAGTAGGCACATTAAATTTGATTATTTTTAGGTCAAGGTCATTCGAATCCAATATGGCGGCAGTGGCGGTACCGAAGATAGCCACTGGCCGTGACGCCTTACTCCTGAATATGTTGTGCCAGAACCGACATTATAGAACTACTCACATCCTGAAAATAAATTCGAGCTAATAACAAACCTGTACGTAAAATAGTTCTGGCGGCCGGGTCCCGTCCTGTCTGGTGTAGGGCGAAATTTGCAGCCATGGAGTTAGGAGTATACAGGAGATGGCACGATGGGACTTCCATGAAGTCGACAAATATATGCCAGTTTTGCGCGAACAATGCGTTATTGTAGACCAACACACAGCATCAAGATTTTCGTAAGCGCCTCGTATGGTATCGATACTGTAGAATTAACAGATTTGAATGAGAACGGTTACGTGCGTTGAATTTGGGTGTAAAGAGTGAACAGGTACATGAAATGCAAGTGTCACTGTTACATTTCATGAGTAAAAAGGCCATGTTTTACATTTGCATAGTGTAAATTATGTGGTTAAACAACTGATTATGCATATAAACCTAGCGAACTAACCTGAAAATACAGCCATATATTGTTTATCTACGCATATGTACGTCACTGACTATGTGCAACTGCTTGCTTATAGCAATTAAAACAAACAAATTTGCACACAAAAATTTAAATACATAGCAGAAACTAGCATAAATGTTAGTTTAACAATGGTATCCATGCACAAACAGTTGGCGACGTCGGTACTCACAGAAATGTGTTTCAAAACGCAAGCATATAGTTGAGTTTTAATATTATTTCAAAATTCTGTTCCCCAAACAACGTAGACTGCGATAAACACGACGCATCTGCTTTTAGATAAATCATTTTAACTCTGTTGGTCTTCAAACTTCGAGTTATATACATTGTCTATGGCGGAAACAATGTTATGGTTTACAGTGACCACGTGTATAACGTTCAAGCAACAAGGGCACAAATACAATGACTTCAAGTGTTTCCCTGGGCAGTATACGGCATGGCCACCCCTCTGCTTGCAGCTAACTGTGGTAGAAGCCAGTGAACTAACAAGCTACTGGGAGTACTTAACTACACTGGCTTCTGGTTTGTAGGTAATTTAACTAACGTAATTTTCTTGTTCATAAAACTTACACAACCACAAATTTAATAGGTTAGGTAAGCTAAGTGGTCTTACGTCTCGTTGAAAACAAAGTACTTACAGATGGGGACATACAACTTTACACAATTGTGGTAGCTGGGAGAGGAATCGTCCATGACCTTTGTTAAGGAATCATCCTGGCATTCTCTTGGAAGCTATAAGAAACCGAAATCAGGATGACTGGAACCGGTACTAGAATCCGGGTCAATTCGCAAGTGAATCCAACGTGTTGCCATTTCGTTACCTTCGCTCGGAACCAATTTATTACGAACCTGCCATTAAAACCTTGTCAGAGGACGAAAATACGTATGCGTGCATTTTAAAACACGGTCGGTAACTGGATTTCTACAAAAAACACAGTAAAAGTGCGAGAATCATTTACGGCATGGGCTCGATTATAACAGCAATTAACCATCTTTGAAAGAATTGTGCAGTGGGAGTGCATGACTAGTTGTAATTATTGGACGTAGTATATTCCATTGCAAAATTATATCAAAGAAAACTGAAGAGAACAGGAAAACATAAAATCAGAGTTTGCTTTAGTCACCGTAATATATATAAACAACCTTTAGTATTTTACTGACATCTGCATCGCAATGGAGCATGTCCAAAAAGAAACATAGAGTTACAATAGCAGCATCAGCCATACATTTTGTGCTTGTATAAATAAACTAACAAACCTAAGGCCAAAGCAGGCCAGATGATAAAAAAATAACAAATGTGAAGTTAAAATGATAGGGAGCAGTGTGTTTAAAGGATATTTAATGAAAGACCACAGAGACGCGCACGATGGCGGGTGAATGCGAGCTGGACGGGGCGGATGCTGAATATTCAGGACTGGCGCAGATGATAATGCGAGTATATAAATGGTGGCAAGGGTGGGGGGAGGAGGAAAGGGTCAGGTCCCGAGGCTCAGAGGTGCCGTACAGAAACAAGGGATTATTGATCGAGCCATTCACATTGACCATGGGGCCAGGGCCTCTCACCTGTATCCCCCCTCCCTTCACCATCACATGTGCTGGTACACAAATACTCGTCCTGACAGCGACACAGGGGTGCTACGAACATACCAGCCTCTCGTTTCCAGCAAAGCAAATAACAGCACTTAGTAGGTTTCACAAAAACTGATAACTTTACAGTAACTTGTTGCCGACGTATTTTCATGTGACACCAACTGGTACCCGTGACTTCGTTCGCGGTATTTTCAATTTAATGCCATAATGATTCTTAAACAAAATTTTTTTTAAAAGTGCTAAATGGTGCAAAGTGATGCTAAAGTCGTTAATGACCGTTTCAGAAACATTAAAAAAAAAAATAAAATATTTTCACAAAATTTTTGGCTATCCAATTTTACCCCCTAAACCCAACCCCTTCCCCTATTTTCCCACCCCACTAGAAGTATAAAACAATTTTTGGCAGGCACCTTCATGAAAGTTTTGTTTCATAAAATTTTTTTTAGCTACCCCGTTATGCCCCTTTACCCCGTATTACACCCTTACCCGCTCCACACAGTAAATAAATAAATAAATAAATAAATATATATATATACATATATATATATATACACGTGCATATATGTTTTTGCATAAACCTTTGCGGGCGTGTGCACAACTCACTACAGTTTTCTCGCAATCGGACGAGCGGTATATAAACGCATAAAATACATTAATGTTTATATAATTGATTACAGCATTTACAAAACAAAAGTAAGCTATAAGAAACATGGGAAAAGCCTTCTTTAAAATTCAAAGACACATGGGGGAAAACAACTGTGCCCTGTTCTGGCCGTAAGTGCATTGTAATATATGTTAACACAGTCGAGTTCACGGGGTAAAAATGGAATAACGTAAACACGCAACAACTAGTAAAACGTAAGCGCTGCATTATACAATGACATCATAGTTGTGTATTCTAGGCTCACGTCTGTGACGTCATCGTTGTAGAAAATTAGTTTCTTCATTCAAATCAAAACATTTCCACCCTACTGTAAAATTGCATTCAACACGATGGCCATCTAACTGAAGTCGTTAAAACTGTCACCTTTGACTTACTATATTAAAGCCAGACATATACATAATATTCATTCAGAATCATAATTTATCAAATGTTTTTTTATAAGAATGAACTATGATATTAACATTTGTCATTTGTAACTATAACTTGACAGTTAAAATTACTTGCCAAGATAAACCCGCCATTATCAATTTTCTTAAGTATCCCAACACATCAGTTTCCCCTTCCTTTTCCATTAAAATTGTATAAAGTGGATTTTTTTGATTTTGAAACTTTGCTCCGCAGTTGTCTGTGATGTCTTGAGAGGATCGGCTCCTCAGTTATCTGTGCTGTCTGGAGAGGATCGGCTCCTCGGTTGTCTGTGCTGTTTGGAGAGGATCGGCTCATCAGTTGTCTGTGCTGTCTGGAGAGGATCGGCTCCTCAGTTGTGTGTGCTGTCTTGAGAGGATAGTCTCCTCCATTGTCTATGCTGTCTTGAGAGGATCGGCTCCTCAGTTGCCTGTGCTGTCTTGAGAGGATCGGCTTGTAAAACTATTTGTAAAGTAGTTAGGATTTCAATTGTAAACATAGTTAAAAAAACATTTTTACTCTACCAATATCACAGGTTTGTTAGAAAATTATATAGCTTTATACAAATTACCTACTCTGGAACCCGATTGAATATCGTCAAAAATAAGTGCACCCCAAAATTTGCACTTGCGTTGCGTCTGCTTGCATTGTAGTAGAAGTACAAGCGATAATTTCGTCTTTGATCGCTCTGAACTGCATAATAGCAAACCTAGGTAAATTTTTTATTTATTTATCAGACGTTTTTTCAAACAGCTTTTCAGTCATAGTGAAGGTGTAGAACGAAGAGCTGAAAGGAGTAGCCTAGGTTCTACTTGAGTGGAGTTGATCCCTATCACCTTGGACAAATAATATTTCTCATAAATAAAGGAATGTGAGCTATTTAAGCTACGGTACGTGATAATTACAGTGAATGTCCACCAGCGTCTGTGCGGCGCTGCGGAATAAACCAAACACTCGTGTACGCAGTGTTGCCTGCACGCTAGGCTCTGTTTCACCACGCCAAAATTTGACGTGCGTTTTGCACGAAAACTATGCATCCTAGACAGTCGTTACAAGAGGACATTTTTAATCACTAAGGTCACATTTTCCAATTATTCACTCTTAAATTTTGGATTATCATGATGTTAAAAAAGTTGTCAGTAATTTAAAGGATGCCACCCCTTTTATTTTCGTAAGGGTATAAAGGCATCAACTAGGGTTTGCAGTTGGTTTGTCGGCCTTATTGTCTTGAAGTAATATCCTGAGTTTTGTCAGTTTACGTCGATCACTGTTTGGTTTATGGGGAAATCAAAGTTATAAAATTTGATTTTCAAAGGCAAATTACTCCTTTAATATCACGATTACGTACAAAGAGTATTGCATGTTTCTTGCTTTATTTTTCACAAGCAATCACCTGCCGGAGTTTGTCGGTGATTTTTGTGAACATCCTGTAGATACACGAGCTAACAACACTGGTAGTTGCAACTGCATTTATAAGGAGTTTGTGAGGATTTAAGGAAAGAAAAAATGTAGATAAAAGCTTTATTTATTGACTTGAAGTACTTATATTAGATTTTGGGCGCGGTGTACAGCAAATTTCATCACCATGTTGTTCTTTTCATATTTGCATAAACTATTTTATCTTATCCTAGACACAAAATGTGACATCATTTTGCCGCTGTAAATTTTTTGTATCTCGCACAGTTTTTGCATAAGGGTATCGTCAAAGTCAAAATTTGCATGTTACCGTTTTAAAGACGACAAAAAAACCAACTAACTTACCTGACCGATAAAATTCATATAGTAAATAAAGATATCGTAGACTACAAGTTGAGCTACGTAATCCACAAAAGAAAATACTTTTGTATTTATAAAAAATATTTAATTTATAATTTTAGCATTCTTATTTAAAGGCAAAAAAATTTATCTGTTTTATGTACCAGAAATTGTAGCTTGCGACATCTTTATCCACTGTGATTTTTTTTTCAGTTTGGTGTGCCTGTTGGTTTTAGTGTGGTACTTAAAGCGGGAACATGCAAATTTTGACTGTAACAGGCCAGTACGCGAAAACCATGAGACATAAAAAAATTTCATTAGAGAAAAATTTAGTCACATTTTGTGTTTTAAATTAGAAAAAAAAGTATCTGGTGCGAATAAAAAATAAAAACATGGTGGTGAAAATTGCTATATCCCGCGTCCTTAATCAGTAATTGCCTCAAGTGAAACGAGATTTTGTATTTAAATGAAAAACACCCATAAAAAATATAGGCTATTTTACATCGGTATTGCTTCATATGCTGGCCTTCATATCCCACAATAGGCCGCGGTTGGTAGAGGGTGAGGTGCTCGCCTACCCTCCACATCTAGGCGATTTCGGTTTGAATCCTAAGAGGGTTAACAAGGTTTTTCGAATGTGAGAACCATGTCGGGCGATGCAGTTGTTCGGAAGAGTTTCATAGGTATCATCCGTTCTCCCCGCCCCTTCATTTTGGCGCTGAAAACGTCGCTGTTAAGACTGATCTGTACCGGAAAATTCGTAATGTTGAATTGAACCAAACAGCATCACATTAACTATAATTTCCCACAAATAAAATATTTTTCGGTTCCATAGTTTTCGTACAAGTGCATGTCAAATTAGCGATCTGACTATTATCGCTACTTACACAAAGTGAAAACTACTCAATCGATACAAATGAAATAATTTACAGTGAAAGTACGAGTATTAAGCTACAAAATGATACATTTTAATATCACGTAAATTTTTTTGTATTAAAATAATTTATTTGATGTACCTGAATTTGTTCATATTTTAGAGTAAAAAATAATTTTTCGTAAAATATTAAAGGTGTCATTCTGTAGCTTAATACATTTACTTTCACTCTAAATTATTTCATTCATTTCTTTTGTAAAATTTTTACTTTGGTAATTAACATAAACAGTCAAATCGCTACGTTGACAAGGGTTGTATGAAACATAAGGAACAGTAAAATATTATATTTGTGGAAATTTACTGTTAACGCAATGTGTTAAGAGTTGGACAGTGGTAGGTACAATGATAGCCTAACATTAGGATTTTTTCGGTGCAGAGCGCCCGTAAGCGGTAACCTAAATCTTTTCAGTCGTTTATATATTATGTGTTCGTTGATTTTTTTCGTAATCTTTTCATTTTATTATTTTTCTTCCCTTTTTCAAAGAGTTGCTGCCTTTTAGATTTTGACATTTTCTCTTCTCTTATATTCTTTTTCTTCTGTTATATCTACAAGCTAGCTGTCATTGTCCAGCATTTTTAACCCAAGGTTGCTTTAATTATTTTGTTCCTTAATCTTATATTTCATGACAATTCGGCTAATCTTTCATTCACTAACACTTTAAGAGGTTACAATTTTGGGTATAAAGTGTTAATTATGAATTCCAAACGAAAATGTTATCACTTAGCAGTGCACAGGCAGGAAAACTGCCACAAAAAAATACTGTGCTGTAACTAAATATTTTGTATTACTTACAAAATTTAAATGTTTCAGAATCGTTAAACTTTCTGAAATGTGTATGTGACAGTTCTCTAGTAGGCCTAATAAATAAATTCTACTGGTACTAAACTTGTAATTTACTGAACTCAATCTGATACATATTTCATGGAGTGAAGTTCATTTTTTTTTTTTTTTTAGCTTATTTACAAAATAGGAATATCAATAAGGTTTATTAAAATGTTTAAATTACTTAAAACTAAAAAGCGTTGCGAAAAAGTGCTTCCTAAATAGTAAGGGAACTTTTTCTTTTTAATATACGCTAGTGAATCCGATATGATAAAAGAAATGCGCGTAGGAAAAATCCCTCAGATTCCAGATGAACGAGTGAGAGTGAGTGTAAGAGAGAGGTTTTGGTCAGCGCTTAACATCATGGTCTTTAGCGCTGGAGGCGGGGGGCATGATTGTGAGAATGGAGCAACGCCTGAATGAATTGACGGGAGAAACGGGAGATCCCCGAGAAAACCCGCCGACCAGCGGCATCGTCCTGCATGATACCCACATGCAAAAATCCGGGGACCGACCTCGCCGGGGATCGAACCCGGATCGCTTTGGTGGAAGGCGAATGGTCTGGCCATTCGGCCACCGCAGCCCCTCCTGGTCAACGAGACATTAATGGAGACTACAAGAGCACGTGACACACATTCAAGCTTGACCGTTGGGATCACACAATAAACGTTATAAGAAGACAGTGCAGAAAATGCCCTGACGTTGGCGCCGCTGTTTGGAACAACTTGAGTATTACATTTGTATGTGTAAGACGGAGTAAAAGTTTGTTTACTTTTTCTTATATTTTGTGGTTAAAACTACTTATGTCGTAATTTACATTTGCGAGATTCGAGCATGTAAATAAAGAATTTATGCCCACATATTGTTCATATATAGACCACCGAGCGTTGTTATACTTATTTCCAACTTACATAACTATAACTATCAAACGAGGCATCAGACGGTAATATTTATTTACAAATCCCTTTACTATTACCATTATTGTAATTATAAAATTCAATATAATTGTAGTAGCTACTTGCGTAATTACTGTGAACATTATGGAATGTCTTCTCACGCAGCAAGACAAAAAATTCAACACAAGTGATAGACTGAACAAATTCAGTTTTATTTTAATATAAAAATGTCGATTTAAATTGTGTCAATATAACACTTTGAAAAAAAAATGACCACATTACTGACAAATTTTAGTGAAATTGTGAGAAATTTCTAACAAATATAGATATAATCTATAGTCAATATTGTAACGAGACAGCGCTCGAGCGGTCGTGAGTGAGGCGACCAAGCTGTGTTGCATCCTCCAATACGTACGTATCCCTACCATCACTCTCGGAGAGTATGGGGTGCCACTGTCTCTCTTTTCACTGACATCACAGTCCGCCTGGCGGTGAGGGATGGGCGCCGGCCACCTGTCCTTGAATAGAACGCGCCTAGGCCATAATCGATGTTACCCGAACACATGTGAACTTCGCACTGCGCCAACCGGCATCGTCCCCGGGCTACGGGAATGTTATGGACGTCATCGCGGTTGGCCTTAAATACCTTAAAGACAACGGCTGCGGCGGCGAGAAGAGATGCGGGATCTGTACATTAAGTGGCGATAGTATGCAAGTGTAGAAGGCGCTGGGACAAATGGGATGTTTTCGGACTTTGCGTTTATGTTTGCATGTTAGACTATTAGGCCTACTATAAATAGTGAAGTATCTGGAAAGAGAGTTCTGTAATAAGCTGACTTTGTTTTGAGATAAACGTTTATTTACGGTTAATTTAGAGTAGGAATTTTGGTTTTTAGGAGGATTAACTGTGTACGATATTTGTAAATATTAATGTACTAAGGGTTAATGGCAGGTAGACAACTTTTGTATAGTTGTAGAATATTTTACAAGGTTTGTTATAAATTAAGAAATTGAATATTACTCTTTTATTTCATACATTAAGTCCTCTATCTGATTGAACACGGTTGCGCCCAGTTCAGTAGAATTGCAACAATATGTCCACAACTCTGCAGTAATGCGCTGTGTCTGTTCTAGTTGCCCTGCGGAGCGTTTAATATAGAACAACCCCAACCAGTGTCAGGACAACCCCGTGGCTAGTAAACATTCAGGGCGCGTTCCAATTCCCGCAGCGCCCCTACTTCAACACCGCCTCTCTCCATGCCGCTCTCAGCCAACTCTGGTAGGCGCTTCGACTCTCGTGAATACCTATTGAGGCAGACAGGCCCGGCCCTTGCCTCTCAATCCGGCTTTTATTCAGACAACAATGGCGGTTGTAGGAGGGGTTGCGTTGAGCGATGGAAAGGGAGAGGGCAAGTTTTGCAGTGTTCTTCTCGGGCTGGTGGGGAACGCCCCGTTCCCGAACTCGATCGAAACAAGGACACAAAAGAATATTTTAACCAATCGGGTTGGAATCTCGTGAGAAGCGGTAACTCGTGCGTACGCTGGATGAAAAACTGCGCGGTCGCTAGTCGCGGAAGGACTTCGTAATTAGCCAGAAGTTTATCCTGTTGATAACACGTTCGTTGGGTTCTCTCCAGTTACCTGCAAAACAGTAATAATTATTTGCGTGATTTGATGATGTGTTTGAGCTCCTCGACGAACTAATTAAATGTTGTTAGGGTCTTGCCTAGCTATCTTTTAGTCAAGAAAATAAAATTATAAATTAATAAAAAAGTATTTTACTCTCTTTATTCAAAATTGAAATTGAAATCTGTTCTATCCAATATTAATTAAGAAAATTACGATTAGAATATATTTTTGAAAAATATTTGCCCACAGTTTTTTTCCACACATATTTCTTGAAAGAGTTTACTTTAATTAATTTATTTATGCATATTTTTTTATTTTGAATCCTAATTTAAATTAGTGGCTGTAAGCCTACAATACAGAACAAGGCGAGTGGCGTAAAATTTCATAAAATTTCAAAAATGCATATTTGAGCTTTAAAGGTTTTTGGACATTAATAAAGAATAAATTGCAATCCTTGCTGCTTATTTTGTGTGCGCATATGTCGCCAAAATTGCACACTACGTCACCGTAAGCTCTTGCTCCGGAAAGGGGTAAAATTTAAGTGTCACAGACGATCGAATCACTAGGAATGCATTACTATTTCAAAATGATTGCTTACAAAGTTGGCAAGACCTGTTCTCTAAGATTATCCAACTTTTGTTTACCTATATTTACCACCAGAAACCTATAAATCTAATATATAATAATCAGTCTTAAGGCCGCACTCACAATTTACAGAGATTTTGAAAATATTTTGTGAACAACGTAATTTTCATATTGAGGAATCCCTACACTTTTTTTGTCACAATAGTGTTATGATATTTAATGCTGGGAAGTCTTTGGTTGGTGATGACGATCGATGTCGCTTTATGTTTTATATCTTAGTACTTTTCTGTATTAAGAATAATAAACTTTTATTCCTCTTGTTCGTGTTCTTTCTTTCTTGTTTTTGCTGTATCAAGAATAAGTAATAAATATGTTTTCTCCTCTTGTTCGTGTCCTTTATTGTGTTTTGTGTCGTCACTACCGCGCAGGAAAGCGTTCCCAACCATGCATTGCTATCTGATTTCCCGTCGTCTCGGTGTTCTCTAGCTCTCCTGCAAGTTTGTAACCTCTGTACTGCTACATCATGTATAGCGGAGGATTACGAAAAAATGTTACAAACTTTGCGAGATGATTCCTTGTAAGGAATGAAGCGAATTATGCAGTTAAAGTTTTTGGGTGGCACAAATTTTAAAGGGAGACATTTGCTCTAAAAATATAGCTAAAACTAAGGATGGGCCTAAATAACTAACGAGTTTCCGGGCGCGGTTTAGTAATGAGAAGATCTGAAAAAACAAATGTTTTAGTACGTATACCTTTTACCTTTCGTAGATAATGGAATTAAATTTTTATTTGCCATTGCATTTTATATTTGACTACTAAAGGTCACAATTTGTAGCAGACGGTCCCAAATAAAAAAAGGCCGCATTGTAGCAACACCTTGAAGTGAACCGTTCTCTAGAAAATTGACATAAGATGTGATTCCTTACAGCTAGGCAACACGCGATACACAGCACGTTCCCACAACCACATTATCTAATGAAGGTGAAAGGTATTCGAAATTATGTTTTTACATACGGAGGTTTTGGTGTTATTATATCGCACCCGGAATGTATTACTGTGTTTCGTCTTATGTTTGATTATGATAACATATGTTGGTTTTCGATCTCAATTTCAATCAGGAATTTCACCTTTTGCGCCAACTATAAACTTTAATTACACAGATTTGCCTTATTTTTCACAAGGAATCATTTTGAAAATGTTATGACAGACTTTCGTAGACAGCATGTAGATTTATTCAAAATGTACTCAGTAGATGAAACCCTCGTAAATAAAACTGAGATATCTGAACTCTGAACTTCGCTGTGCTCTGATTTATTCAAACATAACCTCTTTCTCTGTTGCGTGGACATGGCGTGGAAGATTAAGAAAATATAATAGTGTGTGTTCCTGATATCTGCACAGAAAGTCCGTCCCATGCAAAGTAATTCGATAAATGTCTTGCAACATATAAAGTGAAAAAATTTCCGACGTTTACAAGAAGTAGCTTGTAAATTTATGTCAAAAATGTATTGGTGTAGGCACTGTAACAAGAAAGTGGCAGGTCATTAAAGTGGTCTAAATTTCCCAAATACCCGAGGGAACTAGAGGGACATATTTTTTAGTGGATTGTTCGATGTGAAACAAAATTAACGTCGAAAGCTTCACATATTTTATAAAACATTTTGTACTTTTACAACAAAAAAAAAATGTTTGGAAACTGGTTGCAATTGTTGTAAAATGTACAAGATTTTGGTTGTAAATACACAAAAATTATTTGTAACCGTAACTATACAGGAATATTAGTATATTTTCAAGCTTTTCCTTTAAGGTTACAATATATGTAAACTTAGTATTTTCTTTAACAAGTTACCAATTCGTTTTTTTAATTGCGATTATTTTTTACTGTGTATGTTGGGAACTTACTATGTCGAGTGGAAAATTCCAATGGAAGAAATTAATAAACAAACTGCTTCGTCATTAAAAATGTACATGGGTAAGATGTCATCTTTAATCACGTATAACATGATGCAAATACGTGTATTTAAAACACGTCCACTTCTAGGCTACCGTTTGAACTTCAACATAATCTGTGTGCTTGAAGGAAAATTTGTCAAATTATTTTAAATTTCGAATAACCTATTGGAATTTCTGTCCAAATTTATAAAACAAACTAGATACTAACCATAATTTTTCGTAGTATTGACGTTTTATTCAAAAGAAAGTTCAGGTTCGCTTTGTTTGCAGGTAGAATTCAAATGAAATAAAACTGCCGAACATAATTTTTGTGTTTTCTCAGTACATGTTCTTTTAAATGTTACTTCGTTACGAGATATAAGATTTAAATATATTTCAATCACCAGACCCACCAGTCTCTGACTATAACATTTTAAATTACGTTTTGGAGGTTAGCATTAATTACTTTGCAACCCGGTAAAAACTTATTGCGGATGTTCTTTTGGTCAGTAAAGTATATTTTGGTAAAAATTAAATTCTTCTTAAGACAATTGCTATTAAAGAGGAAAGAAGAAAATTTTTCAAATCTGAATATATGCTTCAGTATCTTACTACGTGGTGGTTATTTGAAGTTAAACGGAACGCAACCTTATATCTAGAGGCAAGATTATTCTGCGTATCGATTCCAGGTCAGGTTGAATGCCAATATTGAATACTTTATTACTCCTCCTGTGATTAGACAACACCTGTTTCAACACATTTATGACGACTGCAAGCGAGTGATAAGTAAGGAAACAAGTCGTGGTGGTAACACGTGTTACGGTTAGAAGCCAATGGATATTTGACTTTGGTCAGTGTGTGTATAGGTCTGAGAAGTCTAGGCTGTTGCCAGATTAATACGCGAAATACTCGTGCCTCTATTAGGTAGTTGTCTGCAGTTAAAAGTTTTGTTTTATTAACACCTGACTCATCGCAAAATGTCAGGCCAAGAAGACGTTTAACTTATCCGTGGAAAAATTAAGGATTTCAGAACGACCAAGAATTAAATTTCCTCGCATCAGGCATTCATTCATCGGCCCCGTTTTGTTTATTTTATCTTATAATACATTCGTGAAAATTACCTCTGTTAAAATTCAAACTATTTTAGGATAATTAATTTTATTGCATGGACGGGAATGACGATTTTTATACATTAATACATATTTTTTACGTATTGTGAAAAATAATTTAGTTATTCTAAAACTCTTTTTCCGCCTTAACAGACTCTTGCAAAGTATTTGTTGAGGAATATGGTAAAATGGTTTCCTAGGATGGTTTTTAATAACTTCAAAATTCAATAAACATTGTCAGCATTTGTTTGTGTAGAACGCCCTCGGATAATGAACAAAATTATCTGTAGTCACTGGGTTGAAGGTTTAATATTTACTAATTAAATTTTTTAATACTTTACGCAATTCTAAGGCTTCGAAATAATAAATTCAATGTATTGGTTGTTGCGGAAATGCTATAAAATTATTAGAATGTTGATAGAAAAGGACGTTATTTTATTGTTGTAATTGCCAGGTCGTGATCCATTGCCAGCGCCGATGTAAATGCCTGGTCAAATATCTTAACGTATTTGTGTTAAGATCATGATCCATCATTTCTACTGCTTTTAAGATATCAAATTTTCAAACCTAAACGAGAACAAATACCAAAAAACTTTTGAACAGATTTGTTAAGAACAGTGTATACTAAGCCAAATAATTTTTTTCAATATAAAATGCACAGTCGTTTCAGCTAATTATACAATGAAGGAAATTCTCATTAACTGCTATCTTGACTTGGCCCTCATGATGTAACTAAATTCTCATCATCTCGCAGCTACTGTAATTGACTTCACTCGACGCTGCTAGTGTCCTTGCATACTGCGGCGGATGCAGCAATTGGTCTCCCGATCGACTCCCGCGTCACTGCATGTGCAGTCTTGTGGAAGCGGCGGCCACTTTGATGTCGTTGTATTACTGTGCGGTGTACTGGATACGAGCCTTGCTTTTGATTGGCTGCGAGTAGCGTCGTCCAGTTTAGCTTCTGGCATTTCCAACTCACATGCACCAATTAGTAAATTTCAATTTTTTTTAATTCAGTTGAAAACAGCATCCGAGACACGTATGTGATTTTATGGCGACAGCTCCTAGCAACCGTTAGTGATATCGATATTATTAGATAATTATGAAATGGCTTTTTTTTTCTAGAGTCGGGTGAATTCCGTGTTATTATTGGGTGACAGGTTAGCATCCACTGGCCTTCGCTCACCAAAACACACTTAGTGACGTTATAAGCTCCTAATCATTGTATGTGTGTGTGCCGACATTAGCTACATGATAGAGGTTATTTTACAGTTAACTTTAAATCACTAATTAAATAAGTACTTCAGGATCGCTACACAAACTGCCGACGAACAGGAGAAATCATAGGTGAAAATGTAGTAACTTTCAGTCCAGTCTGCTGTCTGAAACTAACGCGAAATTAGTATGTCCCTAATAGTTACCTATAATTTATCAAATGTTTAAATAACAGAAATCTCTTAATATAGTAAATTCTCTAAGATTGTTTCAAGCAGTAAGTACTAAATAAAAATACACATCATATCTAGGCAAGCGTTACGAAAGTAATAAATGTTTGAATTCTGCGTCATTATGTTTTAAATCGACTAAAGGAGGTTATATTAAGTAACCTGGTGGGGTTAGGAAGGTTTCCTCTGCCACGTGACAGTGTTTGCTCGAACATCAGGTTAACAACTTAAAACCTGTAGGGTGACATATTGGACGCTTGGGAAGTATTTTTGGGTTACTGTTTGAACGCATCTCACCATGGCGGCCCGAGTTCGTCTCCCGGTTGGGTCACTTCCGATATTCGCAAGTGGAAAACATGGCAGACGTTGCCGTTTACCGACGGGATTCTCTTGCATTTATCATTCTGCAACTGCCTCGTCTCGTACTCATCTACACAGGCGTTCGAGATAATTATGGCAAGCACTTACCAAAATATTCCATCTCACTCACTCCACTGACATATTAGTAGTATACCAAAAACCAATTCAAACGGCCATTGACACGGACGTAACGTAAAAAAACTAATAAATTTCATTTACCACGTCTAGAGTTCTAAGCGGTCAAAACGAAGGTAATTAAAACGTGTTTACTTTTAATCTGCCAACCACGGAATTTCCGGTAACTAGTTAGCTTAGCTTATAGGGTACCGATAATATGAATCTTTTATGTTACTAACAGCTTGATCGGTGCATAAAGCTCAGTATTTAGGTGAACAGCAATGTTTATCTGCACACGACTGAATGGTACGCTATAGACAGAAAGGGAATATAGTGATTCGTTCATTATAGATACGTAATAAATTGAAGAGAACGCCGCACGTTTTGTGGTAATCAGTGGCGGCTCGTAGGTTGTTGCCAGGGAGTGCACAAGTTGCAGAGAACTGTATATGTTTGTGCGCTAGTTGACGCTACAGCCACTGACACACTGGTGTGTAGGTGTCACTTATTACCGACTGGACACAACACAATAAGTAGCCAGCAGATATTTCATAGTCATTGGTATACGGCGGTGCGATCACATGAGTGTACAGTTCTCGGCAACTTGTGCACCCCCTGGCAACAACCTCGAGCCGCCACTGGTCGTAACCTGAAGGTTAGCTAAAATATAAAAAAAAATTATATTTTCACCGGCCGAATTTCAAAAACTAGAAACTTGTATAGTGATTCTTCGAATGTTTTTGCAATTGGAATTGATGATTTAACGAAATATTTTTAGATATAAATGACGACATTGTGTTGCTATGGCGCATCTCCGAATTTTTTTTTTTTATAAATCATAAACTTATAGTACGTTTTGATAGTTGTTTGTGTTTTTATTTTAATAAGCTAACTGGCAGAGTTAAGAAAATAAACACAAAGTGTATGTATGCGTACATCCTCTTATACGAACATTAAAAGTTTCGCCTACGTTGGTTTGTCAACTCATTGTGCTTCAGAACATTTGCATATTGCAAAAAATCGTTGTTGCCGGCGTATTTTCTGAAACACCCCAGTATACTTCGCCTTATATTGATTGCAGACGGTTATTTAAGACAGTTTAGCAATTTACATACTAATTACAACCGTCTGATTTGTGGTGCAAAGATTACCTACTGATTATTCAAATAGGAGCAAACACATAGCCTTAAGACATATATTCGACTTGCAAGTTACAATACATTGAAACCTAGCAAACAATTCTTTTTTTTTTTTTTTTTTTTTTTTTTCATTAAAAATCTATACCCCAGATGGGTCCGCGTTGGCCGAATGGTCAGACCATTCGCCTCCCACCAAGGCTATCCGGGTTCGACTGGCTGTGTCGGTCCCCGGATTTTCGCATGTGGAAATCGTGCCGGATGATGCCGCTGGTCGGCGGGTTTTCTCGGGAATCTCCCATTTCCCCCGTCCCCTCATTCCGGCGCTGCTCCATATTCAACTCATGTCACCCTCCACCAGCGCTGAAGACCTCGATGTTAAGCACTGACCAAAATATCTCATTCACTCTATACCCGAGATAGTAATGCTCATTATAAAATTTTTGTTATTCCGTTCTAAGATAGTAAAATGGCTTTACGTACATTGGGAAAAATTTCCTCAATAGTAACATAATTTACTAACCCATAAACAATATGGGACACTTACCATACTTTGTTTGTAAATGGAACAATTGTTGTGTTACTATATAATTGTGCAGACCATGATTACATTAGTATGCATTTGACTGTTTACTAAAATGTATAGGATCGCTATTCGTGATATATGGGAAACAAACTGAACATACCGACTTTCTTTAACATTTCTATATACCAGCAAGTTTACAAATAATGTTTGACAGCCTACTTTTGAACTTTCGGAAACGCTGATGATCGCTTAGGTAACGTGGTATCTTGATTAGAGGTGTTTTTTTTTTTACATTAACCAAGGGTTAACTACTACAGGATTTTAAAATTTGCAGCTGAACTTCACATACGTGAATGCAATCATTCCTCGGTTACTGTTACTATGCTTTAAGTGAGTAGCCAGTTTTATATACGACAAGGTAACGCGGGTGTCTTTGAGAATGTTCATGCAAGCCTATTATTAGGCGAGTGACGTCAAGGACGAGTAATAGGAGGAGATAATATGTCGGCCTACACGTTGTTACGAAATGCGTTGTTAATATTTAATTTTTTTTAGACAGACTTGGGACATTCTAGGTCTTTAATAAAGACGCAGATTTATTCACATGGCAAAGAGAAAAAAACATTACTCGAAGCACTATAAAAAGTTAGGATAGTAAGAACTAGAATACCCTGGTCATTTCTCACGAGAGATTTCGGACAGTGTCGTGAGCGAAGTGCTCACGGAGTGGCCGGTCAACTCCCGATGTACCTTGCTCGGCACTTCCGCTGGGCCCACGTTCAGGAAGACAGTTCATTCCTGTCTCACCCCTACGAGCAGGAAACATCTCCCCCTCCCTCCCTCGGCCTCTGTGTCGCGGTAATGGTTCTGGGACATCACGTCACGTTCTGGTTGTTTTTGCCAGACGAACTTCCCGAGTTGAGCAGCTAGTGTGTCGTCGACAGGGAGCCCGAGGTATCATCCACCAAGTACTGCTGCTGAAGCCACACTTATACCAGGGACGTCATTTCAGGTTTTACTTGGAGGGAGTGGGGCAAATTTTTTTTTCGGTGACGGTGACCTGTTGCATTTTCTATATTTATTAAGCATGTAGACTATAAATGAGAAACTTTAATAATAAAATTTTAGTTTTATGTGCTTAAGTTAGCAAAATTTAAATAACAAAGTACAAAAAATATATATTTTATACACTCAATTTCTAAATCCAGGGGGGCGTTTGGCCCCCCCCCCCTAAATACCGCCAATGACTTTTACCATACACATATAAACACAAATGCATGCAAAAATACATAGATATAGGTCATTCGGGATAAAGTGAGCACTAAAGATTTAACCTTTGAAAAAAATCGCTAGCCGTTACTACATATAAGTCACCATTAGCAAGAGTTACGTTACTGCTTGTATGGTTGGTAGCGATTCATCGCATGTAGTTCCGTGTATTTTACTATTTGAATACAACTTTGGTGAAAGAACAGCAGATGAAATCGACCTCTCTGTAATTAATATACTTCAAATTATTTATTTATGATCTTATTGACATTTCTACTACAGCATAATTTGACTTAATTGGCGCCAGTACAATGTGACTCTACCGCCGGCCTCAGATCACCTTCACGTTACCGCTTGCTCCGTGCTTCAGACAGTTCAAAATTCCACTGACAGGTGGCATCAGAGATAGGTGTTCGCCATTTTTTCGTCGCTTCACCAAATTGCATCATTTGCGTATGTTTGTCCGTTGTGCGTATGTACACATTCAAAAGTATTGGAAATTACTATGAATATCATTGCCAATTGACGTGAAACTATCGGTATTATGTAAATTATGTTTTACGTTTGCCAGCCTAGAAACAACATACTTTTTATTTCACACATTAAAAAAACGTTATTTATTATTTAGTGCGTCATTGTCCGTGGCAGTAGAACTGAACGAACTAGAAGTTTTGAATTGCGTGTGGCATGTGTGTTTTAGTAGTGGTTTTGAGTTACAAATTCATATAAACTATGCCCACATTTACGAGATTCGTAACTGCAATAGTGCGTGTTGTATCAGTAAGTCGATGGACAGAAACCAGTATTATAAGACGTTAACTCGCTGGTATTTATAACTAAGATTACTTTTTTATTATATCTTATATTCAGCCCACGTGCATTTAATGAGAAGATATTGTAGACAAATTTTATCGGTACAGTTTAATGTAATTGTAAACATTGCACGACCCTATGTAAATAAAAGCACGTGGCAATATTTATGTTTACATTCGGCGGAAAGATATAAACTGGCAGAAAATAGAAATAAATCAGGTCTTTTTTGAGTGCTCACTTTATTCCGAATCACCTATACTATAGTAATAGGGGCCGGAAAATATCGCAGATCCAGTGACCCACATGCTAGAATCAATTGCCCTATGCATATTCAAGCCCCGTCTATTGTTCATTCATTGTCTGTTGTTCCAGTGAATAGCAGCTAGCGGCAGGGGTGGATCTACACTTTCCTTCGCCCGGGGCATGTGATTTGCTCCCCCACATCCTTTCCTTCCCCCTTCTTCCATCAGTCCAATCAACCCAACAGTAATAAACGTGTTTTGCATACTTTGTTTTGTGCTGACGTAAATAACAGTAAACAATTTGATCAAACATATATCAAACCTGTACTTATAGCTATATACCATTAGCAGTGTTTTAAGTGTACATTCTAATTATATGTACTGTATTTATAACATTATGTGGTCTTCAAGTTTAGCAAAAATACAAAAATACAAAATTAGTAAAGTCTAAATATTGGTGGATATTGTACATTTTTACACTAATTTACATTTCATTCCCAAGTAAAAATTTTCAGCGCCACGAGCACCTCCTCTAACCCTGCGCCCGGGGCAGTCTGCCCCCCCCCCCACCCCCCCCACCAATAGATCCGCCTCTGGCTAGTGGACAAATAGTAGGGGCCTGAATACACAGAGGGCAGTGTATTCTAACATGCGGTTAATTGAATCCGCAAAATTTTACACCCCTAAATGAGTGAGTGAGAGATTTTGGTCAACGCTCAACATTGAGATCTTTAGCGCTGGTGAGGGATGACATGATGTGAGTATGGAGCAGCACCGGAATGAAGGGGCGGGGGAAATGGGAGTTCCCCGCGGAAACCTGCCGACCAACGGCAACGTCCGCCCCTAAATATTAATAATATTGATAATCACGTTAAGGCTTCTGCCTACCTCGGAGCGCGGCGGGAGCAAGGATAGGGTTTTACATGTTAAACTAAATTCCGTGTAGCTCTGTCACCCTTTGAGATATCGCTTTCGGATAAAAACCACTTTCTGCATTGATAAGAGGAGAATACTGCGACGTAAACGAAAATGTGAAAATAATTTTATGAATACATGATTTCGAGTGTTTAATCGGCATGAAAACACTTATTTGCTCATAGTTTTCAGGGTATTGATATAACTTGCTAAAAGACTCCGTAGCAGTGTGGGCCGTATCGTAATGAACAAAAATATTACTGGTGGCATATATGTAGGTTTGAAAGTGACTGAGATATTTAGGAATATAATTTAACCTGTAACGCCTTATCCTTGCTGCCGCCGGAGCTCTGAGGTAGGCAGAAGCCTTAATATAAATTTAAAAATTCAAAATATTTATTATTTTCTTTATTAATATAATAACTTACAGGGATGGGTACTTGTTGGAAGGGTGTCATACACCTACACCTAAATATTTGTACGTTTGCCACACAAATAATTGTGAAGGATGAGAAAGAAGGTACAGAAAAAAATCCCATACATTAATGGGAGCGCTCATTAGCATGTTTAGGAAACTGTCGAATGTATAGTAATGTTAAAAGTCTTGTGTAGTAACAATCCTCATAATTCGCTCTAGTTACATGCTGAAGTATTGTAAGTGTCTCATACTATACATTGTTTAAAAACTTTCATTATTGTTTGGAATATTTTTTTACAGTGTAGAAGAATTCGTCAGAACTAGATGCTTGTAGGCGTCTACCGAACCTTCAGGAATGAAGGTCTAGAATGTAAAAGTGACAGAATGCAAAGAGTGTGGGACAGGAGAGTAGCTGGAGAAAACCTGGCGAACAATGGCAGCATCCACTTCCATGTACGATAATTCCGGGGTTCGACCCCACCGGGAATCGAACCCGGTTCAACTGGGAAGGGAGTGGTCTGTCCGCTGAGCCAACCGTTGGCCCTGGGTTATGGTTGGCTCAGTTAATAAGTAGCACCACTACAGAACTATCTTCGCATTGCACTAGTACAGAGAGAACGTTTTTAAAGGGAAATTTGTACTCGGCGTAATGTCTTAACAACGATCTTCCTTACACAATTTTTTACCATTGTCTCATGACATTTCGCCATTATGTGTTACGTAAGGCAGTACACAAGAAAGGTATGGTTTATATACTATACGCTTTTAGACGCTATGGAACGTATCTCATAGACAGTTATAAAAATTAAAACAATTCTATTTTCATGAGTTTATTTATTAAATTAAGTTATTTTTTCCTTCCTCGGCCAAATGGAAATTATTCCAGAGTGTAATTTCGAAACGCTGCGCAGCTTGAAGTGTGTTAAAGCAATACAAATAGTTTGTGCTTCAGTATTAGATGTAAAAACTTTAGTGCTTTCTATTATCGTGTTTTTATAACTGTAAAAACAGGTCTGCGGTCGCTGCGAAATATTTTGTTAGAAATACAAGGCTTGGCTTTCCTCAATTGTGTTTGCTACAAGCTGGAAAAAAATTATGCTTTGTAAAAATAAAAATAAAAACTTTTTTTTTCCAGTTGTTGTATATACCTTTTTTTGCTTTCAACACACATTTTGCAGAATGTAGAGAGTTTGTGTATTACGTAGTAGCCACTCGCAATTCCCCTCTATCCTCTTTATCATATTCTCTCACGCCCTCTCTTTCTCGTTTCGTCTTTATTTTCCTTTCCCATATTGACTAATCTGGCACGTAGCGAACCACACCGCACACGTCATCAACGTGACATGTAATCACGCCATCGCGCAATAAATTCCGTTTAACGGAACTAATAAAACTGACGAAGGCCGTGTACACACACAACACAATTCTCCGTTTCTTCCTGCAAACATGTCGAGTGTGCTACGTCTGAGTGAGCTACGACTTGTTTGGTCCCAGCTACGAGAGCAAGTTTGTAAAACAGTTCTACATTGTCCGCGTGTCATCTCATTGGCTGATAGTCTATTATACAGTATTTAGTAAAACAGAATTGTACATCTCCAGAGATGAAGTCGTGTGTGTATGCATGTATATATATATAATTATATATATAATGATATTATCCATACTGCTGAGTTTACATTAAGGTAGTCGCCTGCCTCGGCAGCCAAGCGGTGTGCAGTGCATCGTCAGATAGAAGTTTACTCGAACACTGCTTAACCTACACAAGCGATGTCAGTTAATCATATAGCGTTAAAGAAACTTTGAACTTGTAAACACTTGTCTAATCCTCCAATGATCTTCGAAGCCTTTCTCTCGCCACTGCAGAAAACATTGAAAACGTGAGTTTTTACAGCATTCTTTGAAACTATGAACATCTTGATGTAAAAACATAAGAAGGTATGTGTACGTATAGCACAACTGTATGTTAAGTATTACGGCATGCAATTACGCTGAAAGTATCGTAGAGGCGAGATATCGACATGTAGGTTGCGTACTAGTCAGTGACTTGCGACTAGAGGCGTGATGCTATGGAATCACAATGACGCGACACGAAGGACACGATACAACAATAGTTATTGCGAACACCAGTTAGGCCGCCGCGCGACAAATACTAAAATATAATACATGTAAATAGTTTATTGCCACTGAATACTAACCTCTAGTACGACAGTCACAGATGTTTATAGTATTTCGGTTGATTTGTAATTTACTTGAAATACTGTAAATGAAAAGAAAGAACAAATATGAAATCTTGAGCCTTATTAGTGTTGCTTATTTAACAGAGGCTTTTATGGACTTGCCAATTTTACAGAAGCTATAAGCTAGAATTATTTGCACTGAATCTAACTGCGATATTTACATTGTTACATTGAAAAATTGATCACACTGACAGAAATTTTTTTAAATATGAAATGACGTTATAAAAACGGCAAAATTGTAATTGAAATTTTTAAAATGTTAACGTATAGGAACCTACAAAAGTAATCCTAGATAACAGGTTTCATAAACTTCGTGAAGGAACAGTGTTTGCCAAGAAAGGAGCTTTCCTTTAGCGCAGTGTATTGCGTTGGAATCAAATGTACGAAATTTCGGCGTCGGAGATTATACCTAAGAAACACGTCACAATTTCTTCAAAATTTGCCAAAAAACTGCTGTCTAGGATAGCAATTTTTAATTTTTTTCGTAGCCTATTACAAACCTGCTTTTTTCGAACACGTGTACGGCACTGTTCTAACATTTATTCACAGAGTAAGAAATGCCTGCTGCCTATCTTCGCGCTCATCAACCTGCCATTGTACTGCTTCTAAGAACTGTTTAACACTTGAAAGAACACATTTATAACAAATAAGAGCCATACGCACTTATAAATCACGCCACTAGTTAGCTCGTACGAGCCTATTAGACTACTGTTTCAGTAATTAGCGAGTACGCGAGTCGGACGCAGAACACGCGCAGGAGAGTGGCCGCGAGATTGAATTCTCCAATAACCACGTGATCGGCCGAGTAGCGCGGCGTAATTCGCGAACGTGGCGTTGGACAATTGCATTTCGATTGGTCCGGGTGTGAAGTGAAATAATTATCTCGGTACGACGGGATTCCGGGTTGATTGGACATTGTTTCGCCATGACTGGTGAGTGGTGACCGACCTAGAAGCATTTGTGCTAGAAAATATGATGCTGCGTACACGACTAAAAACAGCGCAGAAAGCTCCCATGACTGTGATATATCACTTTGTTTTTGCATTTTTAGATCGGCGTTAAATAGTTTCCAACGAAAATAATTCAAACACTTTGTCAATATAATATATTTATCACTAAAATGTCGGCACATGTTGGAAGCATTCGGAAATTCAGTGCAAGGACGGATTACGTTAACTGGCATAACTGTTGCCTACTATTGCTCTTTTTCAGTTTTTATATTCTAGTTCCCAAAAACCTGGAGATTTCAGTTGACGTTCCTAACGTTCATTCATGTCGCTTCTTACTGAAATGTCATATCCTATCAGGACATTGATCCTGGTTTTTGATGTCGCAGGTAAAAATTATCTGGTAAAATAACATAAACACTATGTGGATACGTTATACGTAGACTTTGCTACATCCTTCAATGTGATAATGTTCTCTTAACCACCTCCGCTAGTAATGTGATACATTAAACTGTAAATTGATGTAGGGGTTTGACAGGAACTTTGCAATACGATGATAGTGCCTAATGGCTTTCGAGTGCTATGACTCAAAAACTGTTCGGTGCGAGGGGGTTAGTTAAAAATAATAACACGCTTTGTAATGTATCAGTAGAGATACGTAAATTTCACAGGTTTATTTACCTGACGGTTGGACTCTACAGTCCTACGTACACTTCAGCTACTTTATTGACTGCTGCAGTGAGTGAATATGTTAGGGTTGCGTGAAAGTCGGTGAGGGTTTTCAGGGAGGTTTGTTATTCGTGCATTCTCTGCATGGTCGAGCTCAATAACAGTGAAACAATAGCGAAAGCTAACCACATACATGCGAGTATTAAATCTAGCTGCTTCTCAATGAATTGGCAAAAATCCCGGGTCTTACGTGTATCACTAATAATTAGGGCTAGGAGTATTTCGCGAGTTCAACGACCAACCATCATTCTGAGTATACCGAGGCCCTACTATTTATCCATTACCTGCTACTCATTCAGACAGCAGACAATGAACGAATAGGTCTATATGGGGCTTGAGCACGCATATGACATTTTATTCTAGCATGCAGGGCATTGAAACTCGAGTTTTTCCTAGCTCTAGTGGGGTCCGTGGTGGCCGAGAGGTCAGGCCTCTCGCCTCCCACCAAGGCGATCCATGCTTGATTCCCGGCGGGGTTGGTCCCCGGATTTTCGCATGTGGGAATCGTGCCGGGCGATGCCGCTGGTCGGCGGTTTTTCTCGGGGATCTCCCGTTTCCCCCGCCCATTCATTCCGGCGCTGCTCCATACCCACATCATGTCACCCCTCGCCAGCGCTAAGGACCTCGACGTTAAGCGCTGACCAAAATATCTCACTCCTAGCCCTAGTAACAATTTCATGTAAGTAAAAATCAATATTTATGTCTACGCTTACATCCAAGAGTTGCAGTGCGCAAGTTTTTCCTTTATAGGTAAACTTTTTTTAATTATGTCAGAGTTGGCGGGAGGCGGGGACACACATCCACCCATCCTGAGTACCTTCTCTCGGATTACGCGTTGGAAAATGTCGATTATAACTTGGTAAATCTTTACTAGACGCAATCAATTCACACAGACATTTGCTGAAAGCGAGCGACTGCAGGATGTGATGGTGTTTGCTCTGTGCTGTAACCGTGTACCTACCAGCTTACACACAACAACTGAAACGTAGTTCTGCGATAGAATTTGTGTCACAAGTCCAGCGAGTGTCTCGTATAGCTAGCTCTTGATCGGTAGCAGTACGTCAGTTACTTACCAGCTCCGGTAAGTTATAAGATCCTATCGTGCGCAACAATTCGACTGCAAGAATAAGTTTGGAATGGTTTACACACACATATCTTGCTCTTTTTTTTTCATCTTAGCCAGGCATTGCCTTTTTATCTAAATATGCAAACTGCTGCAATGCCTTATACAGGACACTGTTACGCACGGTTAGAAAACATTTCCGTCAAATTACGGAAAAGTACAGGCAAAAAAATTATCCAGAAATCTTCGTAAACTTAAGGACACTCAGTTTTACTTGGTAATGAAGTCCTCCGTAAAATTACGGAAAATAAGTTCTCACAAAAGTGAGATTTCTTTAAATTACTGGCACTCCGTTTTACGGAAAAACGACATGCACCTATTTGCTATTTATTCTCGATATCATGACGTACCATTTAGTAACCTGAAACAGTTCACGAATTTGTTGGGACTCTGAACCCACGATCTTATGATTCCCAGGCAGACACTCTAACCACTGTACCACAGTGACAAGATAGTCGATATGCGAGTTCCATGCAATAATAAAAAACCAACTTTATAAGAGACAAATTTAGTTTTGACATCCTGATTTTAAAGAACTTCATCAGTACCATTATGAGGAAAATAATTTACTCTTTAGAAAAAAAACTTTAAAATGTGCTTGCCCACTGGTGCAAATCACAGAGAATAAGTGCGATTTTTTTTTCAGCTGTGATAAGTTTCATGTTGTGACGTGTGGCCGCTCACTGCAGGATAGGTGAAGCGAGGAGATTAGAAGATGTATGTGGCCTCCTCGGAGTACTTCTGTAATTTAAAGGGCTGTTCGGCCCTTTGCCCATCCGCGACACGAGTCCTTGGCTGTATTGCTCGTCGCTCCGCATCTCTTCTCTTCGCGGCAAAGAGTGGACAAGCAGGAAGCAACACTTATCTTCTGTTATCTTAGCTAGTCTTGTCTTAATTTCGTTTCACACCCTGGTGCATGCACATTAACTCTAAGAGTCATAGTGATCATTAATACGAGCATTTTAAAAAAAGAAACAGAACACTATATGATTTAAAATTGTATAAACATATTTCCATGAATTTATGGAAAGTTGCGATCAAACATCCGTAAACTGGCAATACGGACGAACTTCCGTAAACAAAAATTACGGAAGCCACTTCCGTAAAATTACAGTACTTTTCTAATTTTTAACAGTGCAGGCTGTAAGGTAGTCAGGTGATTCTGATATAAAAACTATGTAGAAAATAATATTTAGTTAAAAGTCATAACGTCCTTAGTTTACGATAAATATTTCATTAAAGTAAAAAAAAGTGAAGTTAAGGTAAAGGGTAAGGTAATTCGTGGATGTGAACTGCACCACTTGAATTCGTCACCAGATAAAAGCGGAAAATACTAGTTGGTAAAAAATCGTCAGGCTTTGAGAAAAATGACATGGTATTGCGAGAATTCTAACCTACATTTCCGGTAATTGTTATTTTGGATGTATCTAGTAAACGTTATACCAAAGAGTATTTTCTCCTTACTTCTGGCCACTTATTTACGTGTTGTGGTCCGTGGCTACGAACAATCTCACCCCACATTTCCACTTCCCTGGTTTCTTTGGAAATTTAAAATTAAATGTTCTCTATTTGAAGCTCATTAACTTGTAATGAAATTCCTTATATCTGTTTTGTTTCGTTTATAGTGATCTTGAAAATAGACACGTTAACAGTAACGGTTAAAAATTAATCATTACCTTAGTTTAAAACAAAAACGAAATTATCTTATCCACTTTTTTTGCGAATGAACTACCTAGTAATGACTTAAATTATAATTAATCCTTGAAAAAACTCAATTTGCACGCTGTTTGTTAATTTTATTGAACTTAACAATATCAAAGTTTAGCTTGTATTTTATATCACTATGTATTTTTATTTCAACTTAATACAAGAACCAAATCAGTGATTTATATAACCAAAAACTTTCTTTAAAAATATTATAAAGTACAAACTATTAACTTACGTAACTAATAAACAAATTGATTTACAAGGTACGTGTTAGTACTTGTACAACTGGTTGCAAAAGTACGAAAAAAAATTATAAAACTTGCTAAAATACTTTGACATTGTGTGCGATAGTTCGCCAATTGCATCTGAAAAGACCATTTTTCACACAGGGGAAGAAAACAGGAAGTTGAAGTGCGACCGCACCTACATTTACGCTGGCAATCTCAAGTACGTGGAAACGAAACTGCCGTACTTCGACACATCAACCTCGCTTGACGAGAGAATGCTCTGGGAATATATATACTGACTGCAATTTACCGGTGGCGCAGAGGCGAACTTGCCGGAAGCTAACCGAACTACAAATAAAATCTCCCAGTTCAGATCGTTCTCGTCTGCTGGAGCTAGATCCTCTTCCAATATTGGGAGTGGTATACCGTAGTCGTCAAACAAGAGTCCCTTGTTTTGACGTGAAGATGTTACACCATTTCCCCAATAAACTTATGTATTTCGTTAAGACGTTCCTGTTTGAACGATTAAGTTGGATTTAATTTATAACCAAGACATCTCACTTCTGTAAATGTTTACGTATAATTTATAAAATGCGTTACTGTCTGTACTTTTCGATGGAAAATGAATCATAGATTTCAGAAGAGGATGGTCGGGTATTTTCAAAATATTACGCGCATTAGAAACAATGATTATTGAGACATATTTATTTTAAAAATACTGTTTGTATGAGTACTAAAATAATCGAAGGTCACACTGTAAACTTTGCTGATGTTTCTCACCTTCAAAACGACAGGAGCACCTGGCTCTTTAATTGCATTGTTGGGTATCGGTAAAACTCATGTTTTGGCGAAACTATTGAACTTGTCCCAAACATGAAAACCTACTACGAAATTAAAACGCATTCCAGACGACGAGCTGGTATTTCCAAAACAGCGTGCATGTTATAAACGTTATTTCGAAGCACTGCAGCGTAGGAAAAAACGAATTTCCTAATATATTACTTTAGATCCGAATATAACTGGACCCAAACCATTCTCTAACAAGGAGTGCATTGGACATTGCGTACACATTTAAATTATTTTGCAACATTTGCAAGCTATTTCTTTGTACTTTTACAAACCATTGTAAAAGATTTTCTGGTAAAGTAATTTGTTTGTAAAGTTACAAGGATTTTATTTGTAAGAGAAACTTAGGCAAACTTTGTAGTCTACGAAATTCACGTCCATGTCTGAAATTAAAACGTTACTCACCGTTCACATCGTACGGTGCGCATATTGCTGGAATATTGAAGATTCACATTAATCACGTGTTATAAAATAAGGAAAGCTATGTTACGTACTGTCCATTAATAAAAACACTGTGTAAGTGAAGGTTGTCTAGACAGAAGTCTCAGCTGCCAATTACAATGACACGGGTTCGAATCTTGGTGAGTCCACAAGTTTTTCTCTTTCAAGATAATTACACTTGAAACTAAAGTATTCGTTTTTCAGTCATTTAAGGCGCCCGCCTGCCTTGTAGCCAGCGTTGCAGCGTGCTAGCAGAACGCTTTTATCTAAGAAACTAGTAAATGTGTTTCTAATGTGTGGATTTGCGAAAAGAACTAACACTTCAAACGACCTCGGAATAGTAGTTTTAAAATATGACGTTAATTAGAAAGACCATTCCAGAGCACCTCAAAATGACTAAAAACGGCTTTTTCAATCTATTATATCTAAACAACTACTGAAGGGATTCTTGTGAAATTACAATAGAGAGGTGTATTTGACTTTACTTAAATCTGTCCACCAATAAAAATATGGGGTCGCCGCTGAAAGTGTCAGCCAGGCGAGTGACCTACGATACCACTGCAAGCGGTTTCAGTGTCTTGCGGTAGAGGCGATACCGCACCAGAAGAGCCGGTCAACATCGCCCTTGGAGTCGTGCCTCACTCACACTAACACACGGCCACCAGGCGGGCGCCTTAATAAAGAAGCTAATTTTAAGATATGAACAAAATAAATATTTCAAATTTATTTTTTTGTAATTGCATTATTCCAAAAATCCCTGAAATTACTTCTCAGGTATATGACTAAGCATCAATCGATATATATGCAGGAATAATCGTGATACGTCGTAACATGTAGAGACAGTATTTTTTGCAAGAACAACATTTGTAGTTTTATCAGGAATTTCTTTAGTAATTGGGTTTCTAAGAGTAGAAAAAGAAATTGGAGTGCAATCACTTTCAATGAATTGTTGTGTCTTCGCTTTAAGTGACGTTCAGGTGAGTCATGTACGGGCAGCCTGCATGCCGCACCGGTTTAGTCGCTCCTCAAAGCGGCGATGTAGCACATGGTGCACATGCCAGTGTCACCCTTGTCGCCCTCTTGGTCGCAGCTCTAAGACGAGGATATAAGGTCCAGGTTGGCGATCACGTTTAGTTCCATAGTTTGTGCAGTATAGAGCAAAAGCTGAATTACTTTCAACGCCTTTACGTGTACAAGCTCACTGGTATTAAGGGCACCGCCTAGCACGCGCTTAAAGTGCGTTGCAGTGTTCGTAAGTATTTTTCATAACCAAAGTATTCTACGTGTACTCATTGTGTCAATATACGAAAAGAAAATACACTTCAAACAATGACGTAAAGGTAGTTTCAAAGTACCACTTGGATTGTAAAAAACATTTCGGAGCCTTTCAAAGTGGCTAAAACAACTTTTTCAGTCTGTTAAACCTGAAAAAATACTCACGGGATTCATATGAAACTATTCTAGAAACATGCAATGGACTTTGCTTAAAAAAAAAAGATAGGACATCACTGAAAGTGCAGTCAGACGAGTGATGTATGATACCACTGAACGTCGTTTCAATGTCTTGAGGTAGAGGAGGTGATACAGCCCCAGATGAGCGGTTTATCATCGTCCTAGGCTCAGAGCCTGACTCACAGAAACACACGGCCAGTAGGCTGCTGAGCGTTGTGGAGAGCTTCGGCTGTTAAAGATTATTCAAAAAAGGGAGGTGAAAAGGGGTGAAAAGTGATGAAATTAGTTTTTAATTAATCGTCGATATATCTTGAACACAACGGGATATTGTCGTATTTTTCACTTCCAAGAGACACCAGTTAAGCAGTCTAAAATAAGATACAAGGATATTTCGAAATTAAGTCTCTTAGGAGGTAAAAGACCTGGAATCTGTATTAGATAAATCTTCGATATGTAACGAACCCATCGAGATATTCAGGTTGTTTTTGCTTCAGGACGATGATTACGTAAATGGCCGGAAATAGGTTTTAAGATTTTTCAAAATTCGAACTCTCAATACTGTACAGTAGTGATGTGTGGTTTTTAATGAATAATCGATTTTGCTTCGACAGAAAGGTAAATCGTCGTGATTTTCACTTCACTTGGATATTTGTAAAAATATTTAAGATGTGAAACTAAGAGTTTTCGAATTTCTACATCTAAGAGGGTGAAAAGGCGTAAAAAAAATTTTCTGTCAGCCAATGATACTTACCAATATCAATAGAGATATTGATGTGTTGTTCGCGTCAGAGCGATGCTTATGTAAATACCTAAAAAAAAGTAATGGAAGTTTATTATTTCATAATATAACTTAATTATTGAGAAGAAAACTTTGTAAACTTTCAAGGCAGACGGTCCGAAAAACAAGTACGACCAGCGAGAAATGAATTATAAAGGAGTTTAATTTTACAGTTTTACTGAGGCGTAGCTCAGGAAATTAATATTTTATTTTTAAAATAAATTTTCATGAATAGCTTCGACTTTATGTGGCACAGCTGTTTGTAGCTCGGGAGAAATCAGTCTTAATACCATGTAAACTACGTGTTTCGTTCGATTACCCTCTTACCTCACAGCGTCAAAATTGATGTGACTATAAACAAAGCCCAGGCGAAGTCGCTGTTAGTGACATGGACAAACTTAAGACTGCTTTTCGCGTGGACAGATATAACTACTTATCCTTCTTTCTGCAGAGTTAACTCAATTAGCAGATTTGTTATTGTAACACTTGATGACTGAACTACCTATATAGTAAACAAAGATGTTTTTCAGTTCAAGCTTTGAGCAATACATGCGAGCAAAGCCGCGTGCGCATTGCCTGTATGTGTGTGTATCCAAGGGCTTATGCAAGGACTCCTTAGTTGTTGGCGACGAGAGTTGGCCACTTTTCCTGCTTCCTCGTAAACGAGTAAACTAAATACCGTACCCTAATTGACGTGTGCCTATAATTACTATTCCTTTGCTCACATAACATAATGTACGTAATTTAACAATTGATAATATTAAGGGGTGCACGTACCCCATTTATCTGAATTCGCTCGATATACCATTTGAAATTATGTTAGCGATCGAGTTGTGTAATTATTAGTGGGGATGATGACGTATCGCGGGAACACTTGACCGTTTGCTGGGTTTCATCGCACGTTCAACTTACTAAAAGTCTACTGGCTTTCGTTGGTACGTGGAGCTGTTACCCTATTTGACTGAGCCAATAAGAATCCCTCTATTGTAATGTGTGATGCCTATTATTGGTCTGCAGATCTGCAGACAGCTACGTTGTGGCTGACGTATATCACCCAATCATGCATGTCACAAGAAACTACAGTGTTTTCAAGGGTATGTTGACACAAAAATTTTTCCCGATGTACAATAATCACTAATTATGAGTAATTCGTGCGCCAATTTGCTTAAGTGGGTATAGCAATTTTACCTGTCTTTAATTTCTCGTACATTAGGTAAGGAACAAAGGTGATATGCCTACATGCGTGTGATAAAACCTGCTAAGTCTTCTCAGCAGAATTAAAACACAGAGTTTTAAATGCAAACGAGATGTAATCTTGCGAAACGTTTCTTTCTGTCTTGGCTCACGGACCATACAGATAGTCCTGGCTCAGTTAAAATGCACGCCTGCAAAAAGAGAGCGAGGCAGAAGCGGCAGATATCAAGAAAATAGCTGCCCAGGCGGTTTGAACACATATTTGCACAAAGCTGCGATTAGAGCATTCAGATTATCTCCGGCGGACCGAGGCTGTGAAATCCTGACTTGATTGCTTCCCGAGGTACCGTCGTTAGAGGGAAAGGAGCGAAGGTAACGTAATGGGGATTAGTAACATCACTAAGTATTATTTAAGGGGATAGATAATACAGTTACGTGAATCCACCCAGAGATAGCATAGGCATTGCAAACCACTTGTTCTGAACTCTTCGGCTAAGCTCATTGTGGAACTTTACTTTTGGAAAAGATAAGCAGATATAACTGTGAATATTGGGCAGCGAAACAAAAGCTTTCTTACACGTACATACGAACAAAATGACAGAAGTTACACATCAAGTATATGAACTAACAGTAGAGAAGTAATGACGCAGAGAACAGGTTGTTCTGTGTCAACAAATTTGTTGATAAGGCTGTGCTCTCCTGTTCAAACTTTTTTCGAGGTATTAATACTTTACGTGTAAACGAGAGCAGATATCAACAATCTCTTTGGCAGTTTTGTTTAAAATGGTCTTCACCAGGTTCGCTGCTTCTTCGAAGGCAGCAGATGGCTAGTCATGCAACTAACTAAATTATAGTTAGTTGAATTTTTAGTCGAAACCGTGTAATTTATTTTCTTTGATAAATTAGCTTTCACGGCAAATACCATTTTAAACAAAGCTGCCAAGTAGATTTTTTATATCTTCTCTCGTTTAAGCTTACAAAATAACTATTGAAAAAACACTAGAAACATAGGAGCATGACCTTAAACATTACCAAACACGTTTTTCACGAGAATTAAATATTTATGATAACGAAATTCATTACAAACGAAGGTATGAAAGGCCCTTCAATGCAAGAGCAGGCAAACGCATCAGCTATGCCGCCAGCAAATCTAAAGTAACTATATTAGCAAAATATTTCCCATTTTTACTCTCACTTAAGCCAGTAACTGATTCATTCAAGTTAAATGAGACCTCCAAGAAATCGGCATTACATAATAAATGGTATATGACAGATATATATTCGACATTTTCTACAAACAAGCTTGATCAACCAAAGGAACATCAAGAACTCAAAATACATAACTGTAGTCAGTTAAATGCTAACTGTAATTGTAACGTCATAGAACGATTAGAGGAAACAAAGTATTTGGGTGTTATGTCAGATTGTAATTTAAAATGGGACAGGCATGTTTCTTACTTAACTAAAAAAATTCGTAAAACAGTATATAAATTTGTGGAACTTAGATCTGTTTTATCAATTGAATACATAAGAATGGTTTACGGAGCCATTATTCAATCTGTTCTGCTGTGTGGTATATTAGCATGGGGATGTATGAGCAAAACGGCAATCAAGCCACTAATTTTAATTCAAAAAGTTATTTTAAGAACTGTGTTTAGAAAGACTTTTAACCATCCATCAAAAGAACTTTTCAGTCGTCTGAGAGTATTCAATATCATAAAATTGTATATTAGAACCATATTAGTCAATTTCTTGAACAAAAAGTTACCAGTACAGTATTTATCTCACATATATATACCACTCAATAAAATTTAATCCAAAATTTAACAATCCCCCTCGTTCACAAAACAATTTCTCAAATATCATCCACATTCTTGCTTTAAAAAATTGTAGCAATTCTTCCTGAAAATATAAAAAATAAAAATATAAACGAAAATATATGTATTGATCGATGGTTAAATAACTTAACTGATGAAGAGTTGTCTTTAATCTTTAAGTAGTAGTTTTGCTGCAGTTATTATTTTTACATTCTATATATTTCAATTTATTAAACACTATCTGTATCCAACAATAACTATTTATTTAAATTCATGTAGCATTCAATTTTTGTTCTCAAATTAATTTATACCAGATGATAAGTTTTCTTACATAATAAACCGCAGCTATAGAAAATAATTTTTGTAGTAGCACTCACACACAAGCTTTGCTTATGTGAGTGTGATGTCTTCCACTCTATAAAAAAGTATTTATGTAAAGTGCTGTAATCGGTATATGGAAATAAATTATTATTATAAAATATATATATATATATATATACATATAAATTAGTATCATTACATTTGCAGACCAATTCGAAAGGTAAAACTGGCAAAACTCAGATTGAAGGATGCAAAGAGAGTGCAGTAAGATGATGAGAATATTGGAGAAAAAGGAAGTTCACATTGCGGTTATCTGCTGGACATAACGACGTAAAAATGTAATGATTTAAGTATTTTACAACTAATGCTTGAATTCTCGATGATGCTGGTTCTTCTGGACCTAGTGAGGTGGCGCAACGGTAACCCGCTGGACTCACATTCGGGAGGACCCGGGCTCGATCCCCGGCTCCCTGCCATCCTTATTTCGATTTTCCATGACTTCCCGAAATCGTTCCATGCGAATACTGGAACGGTTCCTTAACAAAGGCCATGCCCGATTCCTCTCCCAGTTCTCGTCAATGTACCAAGTTATGTGTCTCTAATGATCTCGCTGTCGACGAGACGTAAATCCTACTTTTCCTACTTACCTGGTTACTCTGATGTAAACAATATCAATAAACGCGCGTACGGTTTGCTTCCTGGGGACAAACTTACTGGTCGTGCATGACGTATGTGTATCCTATAACGGGGAGTCTGGGATCTTGGGACAAAAATGGGATTTATTTATAGCTGAAATGTGTTGTTTGCCATAGCAACGTTTCTATTTCGGCTGATGTCCAGCCATAACCTAATTTCTCAGTACACACGTTTATTACACGTGGAAAAACTCTACAATATTGTTACATGAATAAACAGTCCCCTTGACCTCAGTATATCCTCCTAAGGGGGGATTGATCCCTGTCAGATCGGTTTTACGGTTTTTCTTATAAATCAGGAAATAGACACATTGTTTTACTTTTTTTACGCTAACAAGGCATAGTTTATTGTTTCATTCACTTTTTGGAATCCATATGGCATTCTTTCTGTTAATGTTGCGGTCTCTGTAGTCGCTCCCGTAAATAAAGCAATTTTTCCTTTTCAGCTGTTTCCCGTTGCAAAATAATGAATATATTATTGTTCTAGTAGTTACAGAAAATACATTAAGTTTGTATCTATGCCTTGTCGTGACAAAAATTTTGGTACATCGCCTGGAACAGAAGTTATCGAGAAGAAACAGATAAATCCAAGGCGGTAGGGAATTAATACCCCTTACTACTTCGCCTGTATCTTTATCTCATCTCTGGCTTAGCACTACTCAGCTATACCAGAAGTGCAACTTCGCACTTTCTCCTTGTACGCGCCTACGTTACTATTACAAGCTACAACACGATAGTTGACCAACGGCGTATCATCTAGCTGATAGTAATCACCGTGGCGATATGCGCAGAGAAGCAGAACAGAGGGAATCTCCCAGACCGAGACGATGTATTCGACTTGACGCTAGGCGTCAACGCTGCTAGAACTTCCAAGCGAACTGCCTTTGCCGCTCGGCCCAAGTTCTGCGCGCGTATCTCCACGACGGCCGGGACGACATCGCAGAGCCCCCTACAGACGTATTCCGGGTCCGGATTTCCTAGCACAATTCGCGGCGTCCTACGGTTGGCAAAAGTAATTACGCGAACTTCTGTGCGGGTTCGATGTCGAAGTAGTTTCACATCTCATTTCGTTTGAGATAACGTGTACAGACAAAGCGTGGATACGGATGGGTGCTAGTGTCCACATATTTCCAAACGAACATCGCTTATTTTTGCAATCTTAAATAATATAATGCACACTTCGAGTTGCATGAACACAACATTTCTGAAACTTTTTTTTATCATTTTTATTTATCTGAAATGTTTTCTACGTTAATTTTTCGTCTTGCGTAGAAAAGCAGATCTGAAATGTAAGTTATATGTAAGGGCCGCATTGTAACGTGTCTAATTTTCATTCGCCTCTATGCGCATGAATGTGTGCTTACCGCCGTACTGGTTTTTTTTAATGAAGTTTTAATTGGCGACACAGTAACTTTGATCAGAGGTGGCCCTGTTGCAAAGTCCAACACTTGATTCTATCTTAGTTTATTTTGTAGTTATATCGTGAGTTGAGAGAGAGAGAGAGAGAGAGAGAGAGAGACAGAGGATGGGGCCCTCCTCCCTATCTTGAATTTTGTCCCAATGGTAATCTTGGATTTGACATTTTTCCATGATCTTGACCGTTGACATTGTCCTTTGACATTTGACTTTATACTTGACCTTTAACATTATCCTTTGAATTTGACCCTTGACCTTGGCATCCATATTGTGTCCATCCGCCATCTTGTTTAACTGTTACATTTCGACTGTCATTTGTTTACATCACCTGAGAACCCCCGTCTTGGTACTGGCATGCGGGAGCGGCTATATTGGTACTGGAAGCCAGGGGTGCTGCACTAGTTGGATTAATAAAATATTTAATTATTACTTCGTTTGCTAGATGGTGCTGCTGTAACACTCATATTAATCCTCGAGTTGCCCCCAGTGATGCTGCACTCGTCCAATTAATATATTATTTAATTCGCGCTAATGCCGCGCTGTATGATAACGTGGGGGAATTTACTACAGTAGGAAGGTGCATTGACAAATATATAATTTTATTATATTTTGTCATTGTTTGTGGACATTAACAATTAAGAAAATATTTTTTTTAATAGAAAATAAATGTTTATATCAGTCTTAGGTTTGATCGATGTTACCCCGACTTGTGGGTAATTCTTTCATCAAAACTCATCATTCCCATTCATTGAAGTCGGGCACACTGCACTAATTATGATATTTACAACTGTATGAAGTATTATAAATGCAAATGTAACAATTCGCTATGTTCTTAACAAAAAATTCGTTGAGAAAATTCGTAAAAAAAGTACGATAGTTAAATTACAGCAAAGGGAATTATCTAACTGCTACATGCCTTATGTTAACCTTATCAACAACAATAATCACAAGCATAGTTCTTGGGTGAATCAACACTAGTGCACTGTGCATGAGTCCAGCCTGAACACATAGTGCACATATACCAAAATTCATTGTTCTGCCCTTCATCACCACAAAGGATGCAAGTATCTTTGGTATTGCATATTGTTGGGTTGGTTCGTTGTCGTCATCACTAATATCAACAAATGCATAATCTTGATAGTTACATAACATGCAGCTTAGGCTGATATATCACCCTTATAGTCGTAATTTTAAAACGTGTTGCTAAAAAAATCCTTTGGCGGAGTGGAGCACTGAACAATCTGACATTGCAGTGCCATTCTTATGATTTTACAGGCTTTTAAGTAATTGTATATTTATTATTAATTTACTTTAAACTTAATTTACTTCAAACTGTTTCCTTTTACCCCACTCAGACACTTAGAGTAAGTATTGCTTTTCAATCGTTTATAAAAACTATTTATTAAAAATTATGCATATTTCTCGCTGTCAGTTAAAAATATTTATCGTCATTCTAATCGCTCTTGGTAACGTAACCTCTCCACCAAACACTTTCATTACACAAGTACTATTTTTCCCATCATCACTGTTAATTAAAACCATATTTTCTTTAGTAAATTATATTTATGTTATACAATATCATGTATATATAAGAATTTTTCCAATTATTGAATGTATTTACCTCTATCATCACTACCTATATAAAACATTGATTATATTTTCGTAATTCGATATGTTTGAAGTATACATAATATCATAAGCCTCGATTTGATAATTTTTTAGCATAGTTAAATTCCCGCACATCTCTAGACAAGTTTGATTTCTTTCTTTAAAATCCTGTGTATTTTAACTAAATATGTCTTATATTAATTCATTATTTTTAACATTTGTTTTGTATCGTAACATACATTCTTACATGACTTCGGAGAATTTATTCCTTTCTCGTCTTTTGTACTCCATATAGGCATCTGACATATAAACTTTAATAACTCACTAATATAAATTTAATATTACAACTATTCGTAAAAATCGACTTAATATATTTATACTCCATACGGTACCACAAATTTATACACTGTCCGCTACCCCACCGAGCACACTATTATGTAATGTACCAAATATGTTGTTGCTTACAGTTTAAGTACTTTTAATTCAGGGAGGGTCTCGTGTATAGTATACTACGACCTTAATTAGTATTAGTTTAAGGCCACGTCCGGCAGTTTCACAATGGTTTTGAAAAAAAAATTAAATGAACATAATTTTCATTTCGAAGAACACCTCCATTGTTTTGTCACAAATATATATCAATTTGCACATAATTTTTTTTATGGTAGCAATGAACCTCATAGTTTTCAGGATTTTGCGCTCGAAACACAGTATTATCAAATTTGTTACGAAAATAAGCCAAACTTCTTTGCAAACAAACTGTGAATTTATTTGCAAAATGCCTACATAGAATTTTTCATCGTATGACTACTCTTTGTCTTGAATTTTTTTTTGTCAAAAAATTCCGTTAGAAAGATTTTGAGATTTGTTCACCAGGAGGGGGGGGGGATACCTAGCATGGCCTTGAAGCAATACTTTAATCGGCTCGGACGTGACTGGTTCTCAGCATAATGCGATTTCATATCGATAGAGGGCCTGTAAGGTACTAATTTTCATGTGTATTAACAGTAAATTTTTTTCATAGATTGTAAAAGAATTATACGTAGTTACGTAGGGGAAATAGTCGCATGATACCGGTACTTGAGATATCAAAACGTTGCCACTCACATACATTCTGATATCCTGCTATATGTTGCAGAGAGTAAGTCGTCAGTTCCTAGCCTGAATGTGTGAACTCTGCAGTATCGTCAGGCCACGAAGCGACCCTCTGCCCCCTCGATACTGTCAAATGTCATAAACACTCCTATTGCCTTTCAGGATTGTAATTGTCCGAGGCATGTTACCAACGACGACAGTCACAATCTTATGTCAACAATACACAAAACTTTAACTACCCGCAGAGCAATGTGCTGCTGCATAACGGCAGGAACTGGAATCAAATAATTTAACACGTCTTGTGTTTTTCTTATGAGTTTCCTACGTCCTTGTATACAATATTTGGTACTGCTGGTCAGTTTCCTTGTCTTCCTCCTCCTCACCACAACCAAGAGTGTGTACGTCATCTACCAGGGTCTCAACCAGCATAGCTGTTAAAATTTCATTGCAGTATGTAAAAAACTCGTGTTTACCTACACTGCTATGTACATGTTTACAATGCACGAAAATAAAATGTAGTTCAGACAATTACAAAGTTTTACTCTTGACGTCATCACAAGCACTGAAACTTTCTATTTCCGTACACATAATTATGACTGAAATCGTCCTTTTTAGAATAGATGTATCTAAAACTATACCGCCTAGATTGTAACGAATATAACCGAGAGTTCTACAGTGATTTTGGTACAGGTTATTTCTGAGATAAAATCACAGAGAAGAGAATTTGGTCAGCACTTAAAGCTAGGCCTATAGCGCTGGTGAGGGGCGACGTGATGCGAGTAAGGAGCAGCGCCGGAGTGAAGTGGCGGGGGAAACGGGAGATTCCCGAGAAAACCCGCCGACCAGAGGCATCTTCTAGCATGAAAATCAAGGGATAAACCCCGCCTGGAATCTCCTATGTGGGAGGCGAGTGCTCTAACCACTGCGCCAACCGCGGCCCCAATAGCCATTGCGAATTATCTTTATTCTAACATATTATAACAACATTGGCTATATCGTCCTTCGAGCACGCCACTAGTCGAACACTGTACACTGCGCGCCAGCTTAGATGGCGAATTACAGCTACTGAGTGAAGGGCACATTCAAAGAATTCAAGCAGCAAGCCGCTGCAAAAACACCTAGTAGCCTATAAATACCAGATGAAAACGACATATGTAAATTAGCCATTCGAATTTAAAACGATAGAAATATTAAATGCAACACATTCCAGCTCGTTACCCGCTAACTTACATGGCGCGTACTGTACATGCATACCGCCTTCGTAAACTAACGTACAATTTTACTTAAATTATTTATACTCCTTACGTCTCGTTAAAAGCACGCAAGAATTATTTCACCTACATACAATTCACGTTTACTTATGCTACACAGTACTATATACCGTAGACACCAAAATTATCTCTAGCTTCCTTTACTCAAGTAAACTGTTTAACCTTACTTTTCGACCTCAGTATTAAACCTCTGTATTTAGCCTCAAATTGCACATCAAATTTAGACCTCAATATTACACCTCATTATTATATTTATATATTAGATCTCAATATTTTATCTCAATATTAGATAACAATATTTGATGTCAGTATTAGACTTCACTAGTATATCTCAATATTAGACCTCAACATTAGACATCAATATTAGACGCAATATTAGTCTTCAGTATTATATCTCAAAATTAGACCTCAATATTAGATATCAATATTAGACACAATATTAGGTCACAATATTATATCACAATATTTGATCTCAATATTAGACTTAATGACACGAGATATACTAATTAAGTCTAATGATCTTTGAACTATTTTTGCAATGGGAATGTATGACAAGATGAGTATTCATGGAAATACACCATTGCTTGAGAATGTTGGCAACATTCGCAAGCAATGGCGTATATCCATGAATACTCATCTTGTCATACATTTCCATTGCAAAAATCTTTCAAAGATAATTATACTTAATTATTATATCTCAATATTTGACCTCAATAAGTCAATATTAGACATCAATATTCGACCTCAGTATTAAATTTTTGTAGCCGACCACTACATTTTACTGTACTATTCAGATAGTTCACTTAGCTTCGCTATAAGCACACACTTTACAAACTTAAATTTCACATCATTCTATTTACGCTAGGTACCCAGTCATAATCTCTTACCTCACTTGTTGTCTACGTAAATTATGAGTTTAAATTGTCACTATTGATAATATTAAATAATTTAATGTCACCTACATACAGAATGTCAAAGCTCGTTATTCATCTCAATAAATTCATAATTACTGTATGCTGTTTCTCTCAATTGTAAAAGTACCTTGGAATTAATACCAACTTTATCTATAATATGTAACATCATTACTTCAGTATTTTTTATTAACAACTATATTTCATGTACATGGGAATAATCTCCACCATCCTGCTTGAACATCAATAATCTGAGTCCGTTCACCAATTCATTAGGGTCTTCAGAAAATTGGTGGACAATATACAGATCTTCCTTCGTCTTAATGCTTCCCTGGCGAGATCCGCAAGTGTACCAAGATAATCATCATTATCTTCATCAGCACTTTCTTCGTCACATACATCTTCAGCGATTACGTCATCAAATATAATTTCCCATTCTTCTCAAATACGTTATTATGAAGTTCAATGTTTTCTTCTGAGGATGTAGCATGTGTGCATTCCTCTTGAGATAACTACATCGTACTACTTTTATCACTTGCGCATTCATAAGACACCAATCTTTTCCGAATTTAGTACCCACTTGATTTGCGTGAGCTACTCTCATTGGCTGTAGGTTTCCGTTGCGGATCTAGATGTGTCTGTTTAGTTATCGCTTCGGACAAACTGCGTAAAATACGTATCCCAGTTTAATACCTTCCAAGATGGATTCTTCATCCATTGACTTCTCATGTCGCCACGCTGTATACTGTAACCTAGTAAGACCTCATAGCAGAATCGATAGTGTTGGTAGCCTGCCAAATATGTTAGGCCATCTTGCATTCTTAGTCTTCGTGGTCAGCGACGAAGAACAAAATTTACTGACAGTAGAAGATGTAACTGTTAGAATAAATAGTCACTGCAGAGTTCGCAAACAGAGACTAATCTAAATTAGATGCAATACAAATTAAAATTAACGAAATTCATCAGTAGGAGTTAACGATTTTCGTGTGTATAGTATTTAAGGATTAGTTTACATTTCTGCTAGTTTAATTTAATTGGTAGTCTTTAAGCTCCGTATCGAATAATTGTCCACAGAAAAAAATTACAATTATAAAAGCGAAATTATATTTTGGATTTTGACCTAAAGGTCCGGCATTCTCATCCGTGTCAGGGCGACAACTGGTTTTTATCACAAACTTGTCCAAGCATACAACTAACGTACTATGTTATAAGCGGTTGTGAATTTACAATAAATGATGGAAAGCTTAAAAATAGATGTAGTCATAGCCACACAGCACAGGATAAAAGAAGAAAAAATAAAAAACATATCAACAGACTAGTTTGAAATGGAATGTGTGTGTGTGTGTATATATATATATATATATATATATATATATATATATATATATATATATACACACACATACATATATATTTATGTTTATTGCATTTCTGTGATTAAAATATTTGTTACTATTTGTACGAGCGAAAATCTGAAGCATTGTAACTTCAAATCGTACTTACACATAAACAATTATGTATATAAATATATAATTTGCGGAAAACGACATATAATTTAAAGTTCAGCAGTGTTTGGTATACATGTAAAGTCACAAATATTTTCTGCAGCGCCCTTTAACCAGAGCTCGCGTAATGCTTTACTCTACCCGCCTCGTAACCACAGAGAGTCGTTCTCCTCTGTCGAGAGGTCCCTACAGGATCGCCGATGTCCCTCAGGGGAAGGGAATTTAATAGCGTGGCTTGCGACCGGACAGGGTTCATCTCGTCGCTTGGCTCGTAAAACCGTCCTCGCCCCTTCCCCACCCCTACCTCCTACATTCACCCTTTATTTTCGATCCCGCCCTTTCACTCTCCGACCGCCGAATCACCGCCCTTGTCGGTCGCAGGACTGGCCGAAGTGAACGGAAGCCGGTCGTGTTCCGAAATGGCCCGACGCTGTTAGCTGTAAGGCAGAATGGGTGATCATGGTCTATGGTCCAGGCCCACCCCCATGTCTTTACAACTCTACGTCGCACGGCTACCACTTAGTCACCTACCCTATTAACCTCTACATACTCTGGTCATGACATCTTTGCCGACTAGGAATACGGTATCTTGATAATTAACTGGCGCTATAGAAACCCATATTACAGACTAAATAAGTTGTAGTGGGAGCGAGGAAGTAAACTTTTTTATTGTTACTGCCCTAGCTCTCAGGGTGTACAGTAATATCAATAATCCCACATGGATTCCAGTAATTCTGTTTATGTAACCACTTGTAGTGTTTTGAGACTTCGTCATTATTAATTAAATTCTGTATTTAGAAATGGCAAGCATGGCGGTTCGAGGCTAAACATAAGTTAGTAACTAACTCTTCAATATGCGACTTAAGGCTTTTTAATCGTAGTTTTGTGTACCAGCTCTCGAATCGCACAGAAAAATAAACATAGCCATTTGGAATTTCAGATACTGGGGTAACAATGTGTTATATTTACAGAAACACAGTAATCTGTTTGTAACTCAGTATTATATATTTGTAAACGGTACCGTAAATGTAATGTTACTTACGTTTCAATTTCTTTACAGAATATTATACAGGCCCTACTTTAGTATAACCAAACATCGACGAACTCCGACACCATTACAATCCAAAGAGAAAACGAGTACGATAAAACCCACGTTTTGCCACTTCTATTACTACTTAACTTCTTCTGTTCCTCTACTAAAATTTCATTTACTGTTGTAATGCCCGGTACAAACTATTCTTAATTCTTTACTCAATATCTCACTTAATTCTGTTCATAAACGTCGACTGAGATTTTATTACATAATTCTGTAGAAAAACGTTTGTGTTATGTACACACTATCACTGTTTACTTTATGTTTCGGTATATAAAGGAGAAAAAATATATATATTTGTGACGTTGGTTGTTATTTTCCATAAATTACAACAGTAAAATTGTCGAAAACTATTTCATAACAAGACTTGCACGTACTTGCAAAATAAGTGATACTATCTTGTATTATTTAGCTTTTGAAACGTCCGATGATAGCGGGCTCAGTAGGAAAAATAATTTTTTAAATATTTAAATCGTATTGAAAACCCTACTTGCATACTTCACATGCGCGATGGCTGAAAGTGTGCACTGCGCATGCGCATGGACATGCACACGATGAAAGATAGGGCGGGCTGTATCTGTGAAATTAAGTACGGAATTCTGTCTGGAACCATCGTAGTTGCGGTACACACGGTCGCAGTCCTACTTGTACTATATTAGGTACGGAATTATATACTGAATTATGGATAGTATATACCTGGCTTTATGTACTAATTTATCTCTTAGTGCAAAGAGGGAAAGGTTTGTTATGTCTAACCATGGAGGAGTATACAGGATATGACATGTTGGTCCTACCTTGCAGTCCACGATTTATGCCAGTTTTGCACGAACAATGCGTTATTGTAGCCCAACACAAACAACTCTCAGGCGGCGTTTACGAAAACGTAGTCCAGTATTATCTACTTGGTAGTAATGGTCACGTAATCAGATCTACCCAGTCGTTGGATGTTTAACGGTTTTTTCCGACCCCACGTAAACTCGAATAGTAGTGTTGCGGCCAAATCTTCAAAAGCGGCATATTTGTGTCGCCGATCGACCTGTATTATAAGACCAGGTTAGTAATACCAGGTTAGAACATTGTGAAATATACTTCTGTACTAGTACAATTTACGATGGCATTACAATGCGGACTAGAAATGTCTAACCTATCGAATAAAACGAGTAAGATTTTCGTAAACGCCTAGTGCGGTATTGATACTGTTGATTGATCAGATATTAATGAAAACGGTTACGTGTGTTGCATTCGGGTGTAAAGAGTGATCAGGCAAGGGAAAGAAATCTGCTACTATTACATTTCATGGATAAAAAGTCCATGTTTCATATTGGCATAGTGTGAATTATGTGGTTAAATAACAATTTATGCAGATAAACCTATCATACTAACATGATAATACGGCCACGTATATTATTTATTTACGCATGTGTAGCCTACGTCACTGACGATATGCAGCAGCTTGGTAATGCCAATAAAACGAACACATTTTTGCATACAAAATGTTTAAAAAATCTCAGAAAAAAAGCGAAAATGTTTTAACACTGTTAGCACAACAATGGTTTCCACGCACAAACAGTAGACGATGGCGGTACTCACATAATTTTGTTCCAAAACGCAGTCATGTTGCAATGTTTTGTTCTCCAATCAGTATAGACTAAGATAAACACGGCATATTTGTCATTCGATAAATCATTTTATTTTATTGCTACTAAGATAAACACGGCATATTTGTCAATCGATAAATCATTTTAATTTATTGCTGCTCAAAGTTCATGTAAAACATTGCTTCCTTTGCCGGAAACAATGTTTATTAGCACGTGCATAATCCTTCGTACAACAAGGGCTCAAATACACTGACTTCAAGTGTGTGCCTGCGCAGCATACGGCATAGCCACCCTCTACTGCCAACCTTACAACATTCAGGTTGTCATACAATTTTCGAATGCAGATTGTACTATAAAATTATATAGTTAGAACTATGTAGAAAACAATATTAGGTAAACAATTTTAAGGCCCTAGTTTCCGAGCAAAAATACACTGTATTTCCGTACACTACTATAAATACATATGAGTGCATTTTAGGAGCAATGTTGAAGCATTATTTTAACGTTATGTCAAGAAATTTAGCTTCGATCTTGACATACTGGTTCTAATGTTGGGCACAATAACTTTCTATTGCAGTATAGATAGAACTGGGAGAAATCGCGAGAATCTCTATTGCCAGCGTATTCTCTAAATCATTGTCGCGTCCTGCGCTGTGTATGATTAGTAGTGTGTTATGTGACGCGGTTAGCTGTTTGCAGACGCATCACCGACTTGCAGTCGTAGTGCATTCAAATTATCATTCACCCATTTAGATAAGGACTCCACAGCAACGAAATAAATGCGGCAGAATTTAATTCGTTACATTAAAGCCTAGCAAACAGACAATTTTTCTCACGATGAATCATTATCCCTAAGTATAGACGTCAAATAAAATTCGCCTTGGCTGCATAGGTCGAGATGAAATTTATGTCAGTTCCGTTTTCTGAATCATACAATCTTTTAATTAAGTAACCAGAAAATTCTAAAATATATGCACGAATAAAATTGGTCTACTCCGAGTCAGGACGCAAGTTTTATATTTGTGAAGTTCTGGCGTCTACATTATTGATCGACATGATTCATGTTTAATGGTTTCGCGCGCAAATAAAGACGTTATGTATTTGTTAAATTGTTTGGTGGTGACGTAACCAACGTTTTTTTCTCGATATTTTCTACGCAAATTTCAAATACAATATGGGAATTTTTCTTCGTGTAAAATACTTCAACTAAAATATTTTTCAGTCCCTCTTAATCTATTTTCAGAAGGAAGGAAAGATTTATTTTATTCGATTTTTCCTGTGTAATAAGTGTGCCTCTGTGAACAAGTGTTTGTGAGTCTGTGTTCCCTTAAAATTTATGATCTCATGAACATAATTCTACCTAGTAGTACACATGTATTACTGTTTATATATCTTTGCAACGCCCGGATACCAATATAAGCGATGTCCCACAATTTACTGGGAGCTGTGAATTAATGTAACACAGATTACATGAACCCGCAATACAGACTTAATTGAACATAAATTTTCAAAATAAGCGAAGTCAGCTGGAGGCGTAGCAATTACAGGATATGGGCGTGGCGCAAAATATCATATAGGTAGTGTAGTATTTCACAAGGACATGTATTTATAGACTTCGAACAATTTACGGACTAATGATTTTTTATCGTTGTTTCAATACTTAGAATGCACTTTTAACTTCTCATGAACTATTAAATTAAATCACATTTATTTTCTTATCTTGCCAGTTAAGTAAATGTGCATTGAATTTATACATGTCCAGTGTTATGGCTCGCTTTTTTATAGCTAGCACTAACATATACTTTACGTTAAATTTTGGGAATTATTTAATTGAATGTCACTAAATGTATTGTGTAATAAATATTTAAATGGACCATGTTAAAATGGGTTCTTTCAATTGCAGTTTTTTGCTTTGTTGGCCACATAAAATATTTCAGGTTACTTTACAGCGTTGTCTATACAATTTTAACATTTTCAACAAAAATCCGTATGCATTAAGCATTCTAGAAATTAAAGACTCTGTTGGTAGCTATGTGAAAATAAATATTTTTCACATTTCGGAAATTACTACACATTTTACATCAAATTTAAAACTAGAAGTTACCAGCATAACTGATAAGCCTACTTTCCTCAAAATGGTTAAAAATTACCCTATAAGTGAAAATCGTTTGCGTACATCTAGGAATATTACATGATAGTATAGATTTGGACATGTGATAAACGAGATATACAAAAATAAGTAATCTTACAAAGCAATATACGGCTACCAGAATTAATAAAATTGGGGAAAAATTTTCTGTTATGTCTTTCCTTCATAAAGATAAAAAAAAATTGCCGATGTTTTCAAAATATTACAAAAGGATAACCCAGATAGCAAGAGTCAAGTCAGCTTTGTATGTAGTATGTGAACCAAGTGATATGAAGTTCCTAAAAAAACTTCGTCAGATAAGTCATATTAGGCTAATAGTATAAAAATGGCAACAATCGTTAACACAGAATGAACGAAATACACACAAGTTTAATCAACTTTGCGTGCAGCTTATGTGTACCAAGTTTAATACAATTCTGAAAATTATTTCCTAAGAGTTCGGATACTATGTTAAAAAAATTAAAATGGCGACCATTTTTAAAACATATACACAGGATGAATGAAATACCCTAAAGTAATTTCAGCTTTATAATTAGCGTATACGTACAAAGTTTGATGAAATTCTAATAAATATTTTCTAAGATATGGGATAATGCTCGCCATTTTGAAAATATGAACACAGTATGAACGAAATACACAATACTCAACTCAGATTTGTATGTAGTACTTGTGTACGAAGTTTGGTGAAATTATAAAGTACGGTTCCTTTGATATCTAGCTTGGTAGAGAAATGTTAAAATGGTCGCCATTTTGATTTAAGGGGGATACACATACACATACACACACACTCACACAGACAGCAAGGTGATATCATCAGCCTACTTTTTCCTTCGGAAAGTAAGCTAAAATAACAAAACTATTTAAATGAATGTTAAAACTATGTCAATTCCTTAATGCTGTATAAAGTATGTTATTTAAGTAGCGGTAAACATTGACAGTAATACGCCAGTTATAAAACTGTTTAACAAAATGGTACACGTAGAGTTGTTGCCGGCTAGAGAATAACTTTAAAATTGATATGAAGTACATCGGTGACAGAAATGCTACAAAATTGTTAGCAGTAAAATCCAGGAGCACATAACTGTACACAACGTTAAATGCTCTTCTTATCTAGTAGCATGTCTGTTACTTAAATAAGTTATGTTAGTTGCATGGGCATAGGTGGCGTTTGTGAGGTGTAAGTTCAGGTCATATCAGAATATAATAATTTCTCTGTTATCCTACAGTCATACGAAGGTATAATAATAATAATTATTAAAAGAATAATAGTCACATTTCTATTATTGCCAGTTACATATTTGTTTACATGCTGACGAGAACATCCACTATCCTACGTCAACATAAATAGTCGTTAAATGAAAAGCCGTTAAAGGTGAAAAATAAAAGATAGAACGTACAAAGAGCCGATAGGAAGAGAGGGATTTTTCCCTTATTAAAATCCGTCGCGGGCTCTTAGAATAAGTACCTATACACAATCGCAAGACTTTGGCACTTTTCCTTAGGCTTTGCGATTGTTCGGTCTCGTTTCTATGCAAATATCCTGAGTACCTTGGCGCAATCTCGTCCTTTGTCCGCGAGAAGGCAAGGCTCGCTTTTCTCTCTTTATTTTTCTCCTAGTCGCTACTACGACCGTGCGCTTTCGTCGAAGTTCTTTGTATCTGTCGTTTCTCATTCTGCTTAATGTTACGAGGGCTAAATACGGTTCAGAGGCAACGACAGCTTGTTTAGGGTCGTGTCTGCCAGCCCTATAGGAAGCACGATGCTCCAGAGAACTTGAGTAAGTTGATTCTGCTTCAACCCTCTACAATACCTACCAAATATTACAGAAGAACAAAGTGGGAAACAGCACTTTAAAAATAGATCGATCTTTTACAAATTAGATTGAATTGAAAATAATCCAGATGGCATTTTTTAATAACGTGTTAAAATACTTGGTCATTGCTATAAAATTATTGTATTGGCCTGTGTGAAATATTTAATGTAATTCGAAAGGGTGAAAGTGAGTGAGATTTTAGTTAAAATATTCCATCACAATCATATAAATTAAATTAATAAAAACGCATTAAATAACTTCTAATCTAATATTATAATATTTATCAGTCAGGTACTACAAGAATAATGTCGTAAATAATAACGAATTATTTCAAATATCTCATGCGAAGTATTCAGGGAGAGCAATCCTTCTGTAAAATGATGAAATATAGGTATTCCAACTGATAAACTCAACTTGTAAGGGATATTTATTGCAGGTTATCGGAAATGGCGGTAGAAAAAAAACACCACTTTTTAAAACGACATTTAGGGCTGGGTCTATATTTAAATACAACGAAAAAAAAAAGTTGAAATCGGCTACCCACATACAAAAAATGACGACGACCTGCACCTTGTCACTGACCTACTTTAAAGATAACGTTAGGTGCTATACCTGCACTAAGAGCTTTTTTTTTGTACGGAAGATGTAAGGAGGTACAGTAGGACGTAGTTGGTACGACAACCGTATCAATAGGCCTTATCACATGGCGGGAAAAAATGTATACAGCGTAGTCGCCCCTATTTATAGACATATAAGAATGATTTTAACAAATTTTCCACGTATAAGGAAAATCTTATAACACTTAAAACATTTTTATACCTTATAAAATAGTTATAAACTCGTATTTCAAGGGCGTATATTTCATTTACGAGTTTGACTATGTTGCAATACTAAACTGTCACCATTCTCCACAATAATTCACCTTCAGAAATATTTTAGGCGAATTTGTACGTGTATAATTTACCTACTACCGTTGGGAATTTTACGGTGGTGTACTCCAAATACTGTAAACGACACGTGAAAAGAATATGGCAGTTTTTAAAATGAACTTCACATAAAAAGTGTAATATCTAATCAGCGTGCATTGTTATTTTAAGAGATTTTTCTTCAAACTATTGCCATTGGTTGCATTTAGTGGCAGATCCAATTACATACGTTTTAAACGCTTTCATTCAACTATAATGTTAAATTAAGACAGTTCATGTATAAAATTACTTTCTACTTTACTTAGAATATTTTGAATTTTTTTATGTAATGTTAGAAAACATACGAATTACATTACCAGTTTAAAAAATGTTATCAGAATCTCAGCAGTACGTTTTTTATGAACTTATATCTTGCCCATAACAAATTTGAAGCTTTTAATAAGTATTTTAAAAATTTCGCAATTCTTAACTAATTTCTGTTCTCACTATGAAAATTAAATTTGTATTAACTAGACCATTTTTATAAACGTAGTCTACATTATTGTAAACAAATGTTACCTTATTTGCAGAAAACACTACAGTAAAACCTAAAAGCAAATAAGAAAAACCACCTTCTGCTGTGTGCAACAAACCTATAATAGACACGATTCCAGAGACAATCACAATCTTAGTTGTATTCAGAAGGACGACACAAAAATCGAAAGTATAATTTAAAAACAGTAAAATCAGGGGTGTGATAAATGGCCAGAAAAACATACTAAGTGAACACAAATTACTATTTGCATCTATATCTGTTCTCGTATAATCAACCCACTTTAGTTTTTTTTACTTGCAATTAACTATATTGGCATAGTCAAATGTCTCTGAGCAAACACACGCTGCTAATAACCATGAAGCATAGCTACAGATGTGCACGTAAAGCCCAGTACAGGCGGTTATCTTTCCTTGAACAAGAAGGTGTACATATTCTTGTTGTTCAAGGCGACCTGAATCGTGTGACTGGCCGACTTGTATGCAAGTAGCGTGCGTGCAAGGTCTTACATTCCAGCAAGGATCATTTAGAGGCGGTTCTAATTTTCGTGCACCTTCTCGATTCTCGTGCGAGTCGTTTGTTTACGTTTTCATTTGGCTCGTTAACGTACGTTAATTTATTCTAATTAGTGTTTATTTGAGGGTAAAACACAAACTGAAGCCTTGTATAGTCACAAAAAATTTATTTATCAGTATCTATCATGTATGTAGGCCTAATTGATGTATTTAATAATTTAAAATGACAAATTCCATATCCTTGTTAATTATGATGGTAAGAAAATTCCCAAAAGAATTAAAAAATAATTAAAAACGGTTTCATATTTCCAACTTTTTTTTTTGGCATTAGGCACATTCAAGCTATCACCCAGGTACTACCGTGTGTACAGTACGTTCATGAAGTTTGTATACAAGCGGGTGTACACTTTCTTGTTCACCTTCTCGTGATAACCTTCTTGCTCAAGAAAGATAACCGTATGTACTGGACTACAGGAAATGAAGCCAGTTGGTGCAAAATAATTTTCACCAAAAATCAGTATTTGTAATTTGTAAGGCCGACTCTTCCTCGCTCATGTTTTGCTTCATCGTCTCTAGTGCAAGGCGCTCAGTTGACGTCAGTTTTCCCGTCAAGCACTCACCTTGAAACATCTTGTGTCTCTTTTGTAAGGTCTTAACAACACCCTGTTACAGTCAGTATAGAGCAGCTAGGTGTTCAAAATAAGCTGTTTTTCTCTCCCTAAACACACTTCTATCCCCCTCCCCCTGACCCTCAAACAACTAGCATACGGGCCGACATCCATTAGCCGGCAAACAAAGTGGCAAGCCTATTGTCTCCAGGGTGAACTAATGGCGCGCTTCTGTCGCACTTCCAAGCATGAATATTTCATACATCGTGTTTCGTGCGCACGCGTACCCACACATTCTCTATTTCACTGTCTCGCTTCCCCCGTTTCATATTTCTCTTTCTGTCTTGCCCGCTGATTTGAATTGTAAAACTCTAGCCCTGTCCCTCTCCTGGCTTTCCTCAGCTGGCTCAGGCAGCAGCTTTCTCGGCAGCTAATTAGCCGCCAAGTTCTCGCCTCGACTTCCTTCGCAGTCCAGGGACCAAAGGGCCGATATGGCTGGAATGCTTCAGTACTGGATGAAAGAAACACAACTGGGTCTACGAGGGTTTGTATGACTCACGTGTTTGTGTGACGTTACTGTCAAAACTAATTGTAAGATCACTTAAAAATATTGGTATAATATTTATGTAGGGGTTATGCGGTAATGACTTTAAAATCAATCATTTATGGAGACAGGAGAAATTCTCGGGTTCATTGACATGTAGGCTAGCCTCCAAGATTATCTGTGAACTCAAGAATACTGCAGTTGATAATTAGATGTTCGCTGCAACAGTGAAATTGACATGCGTTTAGTTATATTTTTGTTACTGGCACAGCGACTTTCAGAAGGTGTCAAATGAGTCAAGGGCCAAATGCGGAATCGACACGAACTAGCTTGTGCCTAAATTAAACGAGAATTTTTCATATCCCTACTCATTTATCGACAAGTTGTCGTGCACGTACTAAATTGTATTTAATTGTCAAGGTTTACATACATAAAATACGCAACTACCGCAACAGTTGTAATTCAAAAAAATTACAAAAGAAGAGATAATATAAATATCCGTGCAGAATAAATGCGAAATTGACAATTAACACCTGAAAGTAACGCATGCTCAGCCACGAAGATAAGTCGTAAGGAACAGACTGGCTCGTGCGTCAACAGTCGTATCGCCTCTATGCGCGGGGCGTGAAAACGACGTGCAGTTATTTTGTCGTTGGTTCTTTACTATACGACTTTATTTATGAAAAAAGCATACTATAGTCAAGCGCGTGATTCTCTATTTATGTTTTAAGATTCCGGTTGCTATTTTTTTTTACGTAAAAGCAGTCTGAAAATAAAGTTATTAACCATTTTGAGGCGCCCGAAACAATTTTTATAAGCTTGGAAACTAGAAAACAAAAATAGAGAAGCATAGTTTTAATTGTGATTTCTTTTCGTATATAAATATATCGAACACACGTTTAGAAAAACTCTCCTAGCACGCTGGTACGATGTTCATGCGCCAGATGTATAGGACTCTTAATAGTGAGGTGGCTTAGAGCTGTTTTTCAAGATTACCGTGACCTGGCGGATAAAATCACCAAATTTGGTATGAAGGTACCTACCTACCTTAGGGTATGCTAATGAAAGTTAGCCTAGGAGCCCTATGGAATTTCTAAACATTTTCATGTATAGTACTATAAACCGAAACGGCTCACATATACGACAAAATCTCACTTTTAAGACTCTCTATTATACTGTCATATTTTAAATACAGCTGTAAGCCAACTAAGTACGCTACACACCTAAGGCGACCGCTTACTAGTAGTGTGTTCGTGTGAGTGAGGTACGGCACTAAGGGTCATCTTCTGCCGCATCGCCTCTATGCCTAAGGCATGCAACCGTATCTTAAAATAGTTTTTTCTATGGGACTTTAACCAATGATCAAATTATTTTATTTAAGAAAATGCCTGATCAAAGTCTAACGCAATCAGCATTCTTGAGTTTCACATGCATCCCATTAGTATTTTTTCCGTTATAGCAGCCTGGGAAAGTCGTTTTAAGCCCCAAAATGAAATGCGCGTGTTGTCTTGAAAGTGACTTTGCTTAGTCGTTTGTAGCGTCTTTTCTTTTCGTAGAAAAACTGCGTGAACTTACGTTTACTAGTTTCATCGAAAACAGTGTTCTTCCGACACGCAAGAGTTCCAAATAACAAAGGAAATATAAATTTTTCATTCAATTGACTCCAGTATGCTACAGTTATAATCAATTACACTTACAAATTACATTTGCATTTGCAAAATAGTGAACATTCTAGATTGGCTTTTCCACATTTGCAGTTTTTGCAGTCTCCTTTGTAGGAGCATTTAATCAATGATCGTGAAATCTCTGGAATTGTCATCCAAATTGGTACCCATGAATCTGAAACCTTATTCCAACCAAAATCCTGTAGATAAGGAATAACTTGCTGTGTTTGTGTGCTGGTCGTCCAAATACCAGCTCGATAAATTGCTCTTCGGATGTACTGAAGAAGCGCATCCTAAGTCGGTGGTAGTTTGTCCATTGCTTGATTCTTCTGACAGAAAAATTCCTTTCGTATCTGGTTGATTCTGCTAAAAGGAGTGGTTTTATCATATTGAACAGCAGTCAGTCGTTCCAGCTTCTTGAAGTGTTCAGAGTCGGCTGTCAGCAGTTGGAAGGGGTGAGTGGCTAAATACATAAATTTATCAGTGATGTTTTTAAATGTGTGTCAAGTTTCCCAAACTGACTTTTTACTTTTACCTCTGAAGGCGGAGGTTGTGTCGCACCCAGAGAATGAGTGAAACACAGGTAGTGACCGGGCTTTTTGCTCACCGAGTCTTGCTCAGATGGCATTGATGTGGTAAAACCTGTAATGTTTGCCCATGCCAAAGGCCACTCGTATATCAGCCAAAGGTTGAGTCACTATTAAATCATAGAATGTGCCAGCAAGGATGACAATCACATCTGTGTCTACAGTACGCACAAGTATTCTCTTTGCCCCATGCTGTAGTGAATGGAGTACATGAACCACAAGCCTTGTGTCTGCTTCTTCATGCTTGCAGTTTTCCATAGGTGTATTCGAACCGATTTGTGCCACTGTTTTCCCTCTTGTAACACATACATCTTTACCTGGTGGCCAGTTGTACTCTACAACCATGAAAGTCAGAAACTCAAACAATTCCTTCCTGTTCATTGAGTCACTGAGAAAGTCCATCCAATTTCGTGGCAGTTTGGTGTTGCCAGATACTTTTCTTCGAATCCTCTCGCCTCTTTTTGCTCGGGTAGACTCCTTCAAAGTGTCTGGAATGTGGTGTCCCAAAAAACATCTAAACTTTGGGCACTCTCCAACTGCTTATGAAGGTAAGGTATAAATATCTTACCAGCATATTGATCGAGAGTGTTGACACTTATGGTAGGAAGGCAGTGGACGATGACAGCACCATCCATAAACTTGGAGTCATATGATGAAGGGTGCTCTGATTGACCTGGCTGCTCAAGACATTGCAGTGTTCTAGCTTTGTTGGTTGGCAAGTGAATGTTGCCAAAGTCTGAAATGAAAGGAGGAAATGACTGTATCTCATGCTCAAAAAACTCATCCAAATAAGATTCCCGATTCTACATTGATGTATACAGTTGACTAAATAGTTCCACATTGTTCTGAAGCACTTCCAGCTTCTTCCCCTGCACAGATGTTGCTTTATGCTTTGGTCTCTTAAAGAATGCAAAAGAATTTTTCTTGATTGGATCATGATCATGATTATCAAGCACATTTTTGACAAAGTCCTGATACTGGCATTTGCCTATCTCCGCCAGGTGCATACAGTTACAACCACTGACTCACTTGTACAGTTACAACTATGAAGTGTTACCAGATTATTGAAATCATCCAAGAATGGATTGCCCATTTCATTGATGGCTTTACACAGGCTAACAACCTGTTTCTGAAAGTTCTTTTGCGATGAAAGTCCCTGCTCATGAAGTTGGAAATTCTTGGGATATTCAGTGTCATCATTATCCAGACTGTATTCTTCTTCAAACTGTTTGATCATTCTGGCAATCTCAAGCCTTGAGAGCATCCATCGTCGGAAAGCAACAGGGCGGTTTTCTTCTATTGTTTCGTGTCTTCTGATCAGTATGAGGCTTTCTTTTATTTGTGTTGTGAATGATACTCTGGCCAATGGTTAAGCATGCTTGAGAATCATGTTTGTCTTGGTTTTGCAAGTTTGTAACATTTAATATCATAGAAACTAGCGACATAAGACCTGCAGGTAATGAGTCTTCTTGGCATTGTGCTGGGAAGCTACCACTAAATTTGAAACCTTGGTGATGCGTAATATATTTTCTGACAATTGCTGCTGCTTTTGCCAGGACAACAGCATCTTCTGAGAAGTCTCGAACCTTCAGAGCTTCCCTCAGCATTTTTCTCATACCTTCATTGAACATGATTACAGTGTGTTTCCCATCAAAGTGCTCTTGGGCTTCTGGGAAATGCTCTAACAATTGTTTTTTCAGTCATGTCTTATTGATTTGTTTCTTGATGCCTAGTTCCTCTAGACGATTTACATACATAGAGTGAATCTCAGATACTTTAAAAAGGAGAATACCAGACTTCACTAACTCGCTAATGTAACTGGTGAGTTCTACGAATGACCGACACTCGTTCATTTTCTCATCTGTGTTTTCTTCTTTTCGGCTTGCCTCACGAGTGTGACTTCTGTGGCGATTTCTAAGCTGGACCAAACATGCAAGATGGTATTTTGCCTCCATTGCTATAAGATCTCCTCCAACTATTTTTGTCATAATATGTGAGACATTGAGCTGTGTGATCATGGATCGAATATTGCTGTCGGTACCAAATGTTGAAACTTCATGGACAAGATTTGTGCCATGAAGCAGAAAGTAAAGCAAAGTTTGTTGCAGTTTCATCAGTTCTAAAAGACAGTTAAACTGGAAGAGCATCAATGCTGTGGAACTGTTCTACATTCTTCAGGAATGCTGCATAGTCATCTGTTTTTTTTTTTCACCTGGGGTCACCAAAGGACATTTCAAGTTTTCACCAGTGTAATTCTGACAAATCATGCATCGATCGCAGATCACATCCATGTTGAATTATCCTGGAACAAAAACGGTTATTAGAACTTATTTTTTAATAAACACATCATAAAAAGGAATTAAATAAAAATTGGCCAACATCATTCACACATAATCAAAAATCCCACAGTGATGCCTGAAAAAATATACTCAAATGTGAAATGTTGCCGTATTTGTCAGCCATTTCGGTTTATAATGCTGTACATGAAAAATTTTTACAAATTCCGGAGGGCTCCTAGTCTAACATTCATTAGCATACTCTAACGTACATTCATACCAAATGTGGTGCTTTTATCCGCCAGGTCACGATAATTTCGTTAAGCCCCCCTACTATAACAAGGTGAGATGGAAGTGAGTCGTTGTCCACACTACATCGGACACACCCACTTCACTGTGCGAAGTTCGGTATGGGTCAAGTCTTCAGCTAATGCGTTGCTTGTTCATGCAGATGCTGAATATTATCTGGCAGGCCAATTTCGTTCGCCTCTCTTGTAAAGTAATAATTGTAGCAAAGGAAAAATTCGCGAGCAAAATGACCTGCATGCTAGAATCCAATGTCCTATACATACTCAAACCCCGTCCATTCGTTCATTGTCTGCTCTCTGAATGAGTAGCAGGTAATGGACAAATGGTAGGGGCTTGAGCATACAGATTACAGTATTCTAGCATTCAGGTCATTCAACTAGCGAAATTTTTGTTTCTCTAAATATTTGCGCAAGTAAGTATGAATAGTTTCGGTGGACCGAAGAATTTTTTAAAACTTCACTTTTAGGAACAAGCGTACGTAACTGCTGAGCTGCGTTGTACGGGCTGTAAATACGAGTTAAAACGCAGAATATTCCAGTGTAGGCTATCTATCTAAGAAAATAACATTCATTGCAGAGAAATATTTTCAAGTACTCTCGAAACACAAGTTGCCCTCCAGCATAGCTAAAATCTTCATACTCAGACACCTCCCTCTCAAAATAGTCTGCTGTGATACATACGAAACTAATCAAGGAGTCCACGATGCACTTTGATACAGACTTTCCAACTTCAAGTCCTATAGTTTTAGCGAGCCAATTTAGCGCATGAGAGCGACGGGGTATTACGAATACATGTTATTGTAGCTCTTATAGTCCCTTCGTTAGAGTGCCTCCAAAGCTAAAAAAAAAGTGTGTGAGGTGTCAAAAAAAATATTTTTAGTCCTGTTTGAAAGTTTGTTCTGTGAATTCGTATTTTCAGTAGCCCGTATATGTTTATTTGAAATGTTTTTAATTTATCCGTAAACAAAATTATAGTGGGAATTATGATGCCCTGAAATAAACGGAAAAATTTAATCGTTAAATAACAAATTTACTAGTTGACACTAGGCAAGCGACAGTCTGAATACTGTCTCAAAAAGTATGATAGACTAGTAAGATTATAATTTAATTTTTAAAAATTACATAGATTTTTCTTGTTCTCATCTTATCGCAACCCTAAGACAGTATCAATATAACTCAAAATATGTTATTTTGAAATAAATGCAGTAGTAGACACAACCATAATTTCAGATTTTTGGATTATTACAGTGTAATATAAACACAACACACAATACGTTGGAATCGCGCCGAAACATAACTTCTGTTGCTTATTCTCATGCAACATAAACATTGAAAATGTTAATTATGCACTTATTTTCACTGTTACTTGGCAAATATAGCCAAAAAAGAAACTTTTTTTATAATGTTTGGAATGCATTTCGTAGTTATGTTAGTCTTGCATTAGGTGGAGAAATGTGTCCTGAGTTTCACCACATACGATTTTTGAGTTATGTTGGTATTGTCTTGGGGGTGCACATTGTTCGTACCAGCCAAAATGAACATGCTTACTGTAGATGTTGTGTGTTCCACAAGGGATGGAGAGCTGTGGAAGGTAGTGAAGGGAGGTGATAGGTAGGTAGTGGCGCAGGTGAGAGCACTTTGCTGAGCCGCTTGCCGACTGGAGTGATTGCGGCGGGCTTCAGGCCCAGGGCCCCGCCCAAAACCTTTTGTTCCTGTCGACTCTCACTCCTCTGTTCCACGTCTATATGTCTGCAACGCCCCCTCCCCTTCTTTCCCTTCAACATTCCCAGCCATTCCTACTCCAGGATTACGTAGCAGCACGGTGTGTTGCTTACCCCAAACCCAACTTCTCTTACTTCACCGTCCCCACGGGCGGCGCAACAGTTCTTTACTGGGCGCTCGCTGCAAGGTCTTGTAGGATTCTGTCCTTACGGTTACCACAGTTGCTTCAGCTCAATAGTACTCGGAAATTAATATTTTATAGCCTTAGTGAAAATTTCACCCAATCATGTGGGTTCAGCTACTGCAAACATTATTAAATTAAATAAACCTTTTCGTCCGTGGCCCAACCTTCTCGGAAACCAGTAGTGATATGTTCGTATGAAAACATCCCAAGGGAAAAATTTAAATAAATAGTTGTAGGCATGGCTCCTTCTTGTAACAGCTTTATGCTATGTATGCCAGTGTTAAGTTAGTTTAAGATACAATTTATCAGCGCCCATCCATATTTTTCCATGACGGTGCGTAAAATCAGCCAATTATTATTACCCAGAAAAAGTGATACACTCTAATAAAAGTTAGTAAATTTGCCACATGTGTGTATAGTAGCGCTAAGAAAGTATGTATAGTATAATTGTTTCCCAGACATCTATGATAACACTTCTAAACTTTTCATATAAAACAGTCAAATGTAGGCTAAAGTTACTAGACTTGTATTGGAACAAGTGTTAAAGTGTGCATATTTACAAGGCAGAAGTATGGATACTATACCATATTGTGTTTAGGTTAATTACTTTCTAAACATTTTAGAAAATTTTCTTACAGTGTATATTTATTAGCGCACGTTTCTATCCTTGTAGAATATTGTCTAATTTTTCCAATTGCTATACATGTTATACATAATAATCTTGAGACACACGTGAAGGTGTTACAAATTCGATAACATCTTGTTTTAAGTGTTATTCATTATGTACCAGTAAATGGTTGAACGTCCAAACGATTTGAAACGACACTGCTGCAGTTGAAATGGTAATAGCAAGACTACAGTATTGACATCCCTACCGGTCTGTGAGCGATGTACATATTTAAAATTTCGTAGTCCAATAAACGAAATTTAATGAAGTTGATATCTTCAATACATAAATAATACTGTTTTAATTGTAACTAGTTTTTTCTGAAAGTGTTTTGTTATTCACCGTTAAATAAAGTGCAGGTCGAATGCCTTAATTGAAATTTTCAGATTTTATATAACTGATTTTACAAGCTTTAATTATAAGTATTTTGAAGAAAAAAAACCACGCATTCATTTCACTTAATATTTTGTACCGAGGGATTATTTTTTTTTGTATGCGAACGTCTGTAAAAAAACATTTTTAAGCTAAACTTTGACTTTCATTTAAATTTTAATTTGTCTCATGTCTTATTAAGATTATTCTTCGGCTGGCACAATCCTCAAATAAGCTCTTGCGTGTTTCTGATTTCTTGAAACAAATAAGCGTATTACAGCACAATTTTACAGGGAACTACGAAATTAATATTCGTGCATGCATTAGCAATGTATAATTTTATCGCAACTAATTAAAAAATAATTCACGGTTTGATATCAATCTAATGTACCTTCATAGTTTTCTAGCCATGTTGTTTACTATTTGCTGTTGTAATATGAGGGCGCTGCTGCTTTAAATTTCAATTAATCAAAACACAACGAATGCGACTGAGGACTGGGAGCGCACGGCCAACAAGACCGATTATGTTTGCTTATCAGTAGAGATGATGGTTTATCGCGGTAAAACCTGACTGTTTGCTGGGTTTCAACGCACAGTCAACTTAACAAAAGATTACTTAATTTCGCTTGTAGTTGGACCTGTTTTGATTGAGACAATAAGAATCCTGCTATGGTAATATTTGATGCCGGCTATTAGTCAGCAGAGCGCTACATTGTGTCAGACGTATATCATCAAATCATACATGTTGTAAGAAACTTCAGTGTTTTCAAGGGTATGTTGATGCAACATTTTTTCGTGATCTACCATTATCTCTGCTCATAAATTGTCTCATTACCTTACAACAATCTTCCCGTCAATGTCGTTTCTTAACAGTCAAAAGTCAATTAAAAATGCAAGTAAAACAAATATGGCAAGGATATATTCCTACAGTTCTCTCATAAAATGATATACGTATTTCACTCGATTAACTTAAGGGTGTTCAAGTGGTAAAGTATAATAATTTTATATTTTCATAAAATAGTGTTGTAGACGGTGTTTGTGAGTGAGTTTCCTCTTATGATGCAATTTTAACTTTCATGATTTCCTCATAGTGGTGCGTTAAAATTAAAATCTGGATGACAATACCACGCAAATAGTGAAAACCAGTTGACTTACTCGAATTAAATAACTCACAGTGAAAGAATATGTCATGGACTACGTAACCTTATTAATAAACCCACATAATAATATTTTGAATCTTTAAATCGCAAAATTACAGAATAAAAGTTGCAAATTCAGCAATTCTTTAAAATACAAAATTTTTCACTGTGAGTTTTTTTTCCAAATATTTGGTTCCGCAGCCCAGGTCATGTTATCTCACTATGACTTACTTCGTTTATCTAGTTAACAGGTTTTCACTATTCGAATGGCAGCGTAACATGAACATTTTCACTTTGACGCACCGTTATGCGAAAACTATGCGAGCTAAAATTATTTTGCAAGAGAAAACCATACTCACGAGTATCGTCTACAAAACTAATACTATTTCGTAAAAACATGAAATGTATGTATTTAACTCACTTGAACACTTATAAGGGAATGTATTTATTTGCAGATTGTGAACATTTATTTTTGTGTGAACTATTTTAATAAAAATACTATTGGAATGAAGGTTATTAACATATTTATAAAATTCTTTGATAAAATCGTCTACTTTTTTTTTTTTTTCAATTGCCTGCCGCCAAGTATAAAAATTTGGTGTCCAAATTATAAACCGCTTTCAAGTGATGTTTTCCACTCATAGTACCACGTTCGAACGTTTACCTATGTTATATTTATATGTTTAAGTCCTTGTGGCAGTTATAATCGTACAAAATAAAAAAAATAGCCCTTATGATTACTTTAAAATAATTTTTATTTCGTTGTATCAGTACCTACGCTTTAGTATATATAACTCTGATTTAAAACAGTTTATAAGATGATAATAGTCCAAAGTCAATTTTGGCGTATTTTCAGTATAGTAATTTAAAAGTTTGTGTGATCTTGGGCACTGTAAGTAATTTACTTGAACACGCTATTTATTCTAATAAAGAAATTAAAAGTGATATATGGAAGTAGTAAAAGAGAGTAAGTTTATTTTTTAATTTTTATACTATATTTGACAGTAAAAAAAGTGTGTGTGTCTATTATAAATATCGGCATAGTTTTCTTCTTGAACAGCCAGTTTATCTACACGAAGTAAATTTTAAACAAAAAAAGTAGTTAAAAAGTCCTAACGACTAAAGACGAATTAAATGAAAATTCTAATTGACAATTGAAATTAATATACTGCCAATGCATTTACGTGGCGCTATGCAGTCACGTAATGAGATAAATTGGTTAGCTTACTACCATGATGCATTTATAAAAAATATTATTTGGTTTGCTCGGAACGCGCTGCAATTTATTTCTGACACACAGTTAAGCTTTTGAATCCAATTTAAATTTAGTGTCGTAGGTTTGACGCAGATTTACGTTTTACACTTTGATTAATTAATCCAATTAGTCGGATGACCTCAAAACATTGGATTGCTGCTTGACGACTCGTTTGCGTTAGCAGAAATGGAAATTGGCTTCCACGTAAACAGCCAGGCCTGATGGTGCAATGTTAACTCACTGAATTCGCGTTTGCGAGGATCAGAGTTCGATTCCTGAACAGTCGGCCAATATTTTCCTCATACACGCAAAGGAAGCAAATTATATTTACACGTGTGTGTGATCTTCGAAAGATTGTTTCAGTGAGAGTGTGTCGCAAAATAGCAAATACGTGCAGTTCCGGACAGGTATATAGTAGATTATTAGAGTCACGAGATAGTTGCGAGAATGTTTTTGCAACATTTTGTTTCAATACCTTGCATGCACATCGGCAGATCTACGTCATTTGACTGAACCAATCAGAATAACGATATTGTTACAGACTCGCGGGAAAAGTTGATTATTCGCTAGGCTCCAACAAGCTATGTATAACACTGATGGTTTTGCACCTATATTGGTTACCGTTAGGGCCATGAACATTTCGCGAAAATAGTTTTGCCCCAGTTAGTTTCAGTGCCATACGTTCACATCAACAGTTCTGCTTCATGGTTATAGGCAGTGTGTCGTTTTTAAGTGGCGTCTCTCATTTGAATATGCTTATCACATAAGGTCACTGTAGACTGTTCACTTTAAACTGTGCACTCAGCAGAAAATGGAATTAATTAAATATATGTTTTATTGGGCCAATATACTGTTAACGTTTGAGAGAGTGGAAATATTTGCATTGGCTTTTAGTTTCATGGAAGCTTTCGTAATAAAAGTAGTAAAGATGGCTGCAAAATGACTGAAAGAAAACTTTATCCAGTGTTCACTTTATCGTGAATGACCTATAGAACAGTACACGTCTGTGATTTGCGGATGGAACCCCAAGACACGGGATAGTGAAAATATTCAATCACTGACTACGAAGCAAAACTGCAGATGTGAGCGTAAACCACTGAAACAAACTAGGGCAAAATTATTTTCGCGAAAACTACCTGGCCCTAGCTGCCTTTTATATGAAGCACCGTGTCCCTCTTCAACAGACCCAATTAGAACTGTACAGTTTTAACACAGAACGTGTGTGATTTTACACGTGTCACGATTGAGATACTACAGTTTATTGGAGACTATGTTAAATACGTTCGCGATTTTTCCGTGTCTATAGTTGTGACACCACACGACTGTTATTTTCGAGCAGAACTCCAAAACAAGCGAGAGTTAAAACATCCCACTACCGACCATGAAGCAGAGCTGCAACGATAACCAAAGGTGCAAACATGTTTTCGCCACAAAATCGTGGCTTTCCATACACACGTTTTGTCTCTTTAAACCAAGTGAATTAGTTCTACAAACTCTCTTTTTTCCTCCGCCCTTCACTTGTTTGCCTTCAGCTGAATTCAGAACAGATTTCACAGGTTTTTATTCTCGATAGCAAGCAAATTACAGTTTTGATTGAGCGAGCATTGTCGTTAAAAACGTTCGGCCACATCGACTTCTCAAAAGACCAAAGAACATTTTAGAAAAAAATTAAAAATTAAGTTTTTCCATTTTGCTTTGATAGTACGATCCTTTTTACGTTTCTATTACACTAAAATAATATTTCATACGGCTAAATATATATTTTTCTTTTAATGATTTTACTGTAGCAAATCCACCCCCTTCACCCCTGGACACCACAATCACAAACATTTCACTTCTGAATGCATATCTGTTATGACGTATAACTAGAATAATTTAACGTATCCTGTTATATATATTGTCGTTATAATTTTTTTTTCGCTTGCTTTGATGCAACTTATAATTTTCATGGTGCAATTTTCCTCTTCGTTAATTTTTATTGGGTTTTATGAAGATTGGTCGATTATCGCTGGTTGTGCCAGTGATTCATTGATATTTTTTGATCAATTGTAAATAAAAATACTAACTTTTTTGTGTGTTTTGGTTTAAACTACTTTTTTTCTGTATATTTATTAATAGGCCTAATTGTTAATTCCGGATTCAGACATTATTGCGTAGTGTTATCTTGTTACCGAAAATAGATGTATCGTCATATTCAAATGTATGCCAAACCAATCATACTCTTGGCAGATTATCGCATTTTCATGGCGATTGGCTAGTGGCCATTGTTTAGTTCGTTGCTTTTCTTAGTGTGTGTATAGGTGGTTCACAGTAATTTGATCACTTTTTAATGATGCCCTTTCATCCTTTTAAAAACTTCAAATATTAATTAATACATTTTACTGCGGTATAATGCGTTAAAATATGAAAACGAAGAACTGCCATGCACGGTATTTATTAATCGAATGGCAATTTTACATTAACGAGTCTTAAAATATTAAGTGGAAAGGAAATCTGTTACATGACTTAAGTGTTAGCTTTCTTGTGGACATCTGATACCCCGGATATGAAGCTGTACACTACAGTAAGCAATGTTTTATTGGTAATGGACAGCACCTGTTTGCAAACTTGTGCGCTTTTAAATGTTTCGACTCTGAGAAAATAATATCGGGAATAGTAACGATTAATCCTATATTAACAAATATAAACATTAATACTAATAATTTGGTGACAGTTTTTTTAATGCAGCTAGCAAAATTTTTCTGGGTTAAATGCGTATGGCTTATATAAAGTTGATTTCTAGTAACTGCATTTACTTTTTCAGTAACTTTATTAGTGAGTTAATAAAGATCTACTGGATACATACAATCCCTTTAATTTTTTTATTTAGAGGGTTTATTAACGTTAGTCTTAATAAGAGACGGCTCACAAACTATCTTAAACTGAATAAACGACGCACACATCCATGGCCATGCTGGGATTCGAATCCAAGACCTCTCGCACCGTAGACCGGCATGCTACCGACCGCGCTACGGAGGTCGGCTACACACAATCGTAAATCTTAGCTGACAGTCTTTTTGTCTCCCATTATCGAACATTTTGGGACGTGTTATAAAACGACATAATATATTACTACATAATTTTGTCTCGGCAGTTGGCAGCGGATATAAAACCGTCTCTTATTGCATATTTCACCGCAAAAGAACGTAAAATGTTTCTGCGACTGAAACAACTAGGCATAAATGCTTCATCCTTATCGGATACTAGCTGAAATTGCGCACAAAGCTTTTACACAAGATATTTTTCGTGTGCTTCATTGGCTTCCAAATCCTGCAGTCGATTTCATATAAAGTGCTTAGTTATTAAGTTATTATGTCATGTATACTCTCCCGCTACCACACAAACACACACACACCAACACACACACA